>JAOVVI020000776.1:0-28275 GCA_028571085.2 Nepenthes alata | reverse complement strand
TGCTTGTTAGGCTATTAATATTACAAGCTATAGATCGACGTGATCACATCACCTCCTTTTCAAGCTTCAGCACGGCCATGAATGCTTCTTGAGGTACATCTACTTTACCAATTGACTTCATTCTTTTCTTTCCTTCAGCCTGTCAAGACACATAAAACGACCCACACTTAATGCAGTTTCTTCTAGCTTCTAGCAGGAAAATAGAGTATAATGCCACTTCTTTCATAGTAGTTTCACATGCAAATTTTGGTTTTTTTTAATATGAGAAATAACCCAAAATTTACGTCGCACTCCATTTACTAAAGGAATCATCCAAAATAGAAAGCCCACCTATAAAAGAGGGTACACTATAAGGTATGAGCTCATATTAGATTAGCCTTGTGGGATTAATAAATTTGGGTGAAAGCAAGAATATTACTTCAAATTGGCATTAATTTATTTTTAAAGGCTATCGTAGGGCATTAAGGGATTGTGCAAAAGAAGAGAGTGGGTTGTTTGAAGGTTTGACATTCGAAATAGAAACAGAAAAGTTTAAAATCCCCCATCTATGACGGGGACCCAAGGGAGAAAGTAGTTGGAAGAGATACTCAGCCGCCTTTATTTAGCCTAGAAATTCATCGAAGAGAACTTTTTTTCTCATAAAATTTGATTTGTGCGGATATCTAGTTGTCTCTTTTGATGTATCTATGTTTGTCAAAGCTAATTTTTCTCCTAGTCGCTTAAAGAAAACTATTGAATGAGCACTTGGGCACATCTTTCTATACCAAAGGACTAGATCAAAAGTGAAGGTCAAACTAAACAGCTAAAGGGTAAATGATGATCTTGACAATGAAGAGTGAAGGTTTAATTTGGCTATTCAACATTTTCGCAAGTCCAGCCAGCAACTGACTAGACCTGCCCTCTCGCCAATCTGTTCACAAGCAATTTTTTTTTAAATAGTGGATTATAGCAATAAAAATACTTAACATACTATTGGATAACTACGAAGATATGAAAAATTATGATAGATCACATGGCATGAGAAAGAGAAGCACCTGTTTCCTCAGCAGTTTCTTTTTCCTTGTGATATCACCACCTGCATAGGAGAATCAATAATAGATAGAGGCATCGGTCATGAAATGACATTATCTACCACAGCACGTCAACTCAGCCCTCCCCCTCCCACCACCGTAAGTATCCCTAAAATAGCACTATCAGTACTCTTTCATACGGGTTCTTACTTCAACACAAGGCAATCAACCCCTAAACTGCAGTATCCAAGTAAGTTAAAAGAATGTTATCCTCTGGATAAATAGAGTAAAAGGTTGAGATATCTCAGTCATGCAAGTAATGCAAATATGTGGAGTGTAGAGCCATATTGAACCAGAGAGGTCATCGAATTGGTACCAGAGAGGCTGGAGGAAGCATAAGTTTAATTCTTACCGTAGCATTTGGCTAGCACGTCCTTTCTTATTGCTGAGAGAGCTTCGCTGGCTATAACTTTGGAGCCAATGCATGCCTGTCATAATATTACATCACACATGGAGTTGAGCCTATCTGTCATTACCATTATGAAAGAAAGACTCCAAAAAAAATTTAAAACAGATATTCACTTATTCCATCAACAATAGAGTGCAGGTCATTGTGATGCAAAACCAAATTCCAATACAGAAAAAAAAACAACACAATTCCTTAGCTCAAGTGTCTGAAAAAACCTTCGACTACAACTTTGATTAATAGAGACAGACTAAATGATCGAAAAAAACAAGCAACTCCAATTAGGAAATTGAGGCATAATGCTTCAAACTTTTATTTCAAGAAGGAAACTGAATAATTGTTTCCAATAGAAGACCATTAAATAAAATTTGAAAATAAGAAAATATTAAATTCTAAACTTCAGTAAAACACAATTAACCTCAATAGCCAACATTATCTACACAACAGTATCAACAAAGCTATATGTCCCTACATATGAGGTCGACTAAACTAAATTCATAGGCTTTTTCCATCCAACTTGATCCAAGATGAATAGACAATCCCTTAAAAAGGCTGTTAAATCCTGTTTCACCTCAATGTCCATGTCCAGACACATCTTGAAGACCGATAGGGCAGACTTCCCTCCAGCATTATCTTAGATTAGATTCTCATATTTTCAAACTAGACAGTACTCTGGAATTTAGAGGTTAGCATTGTGATCTACCAACAAGGTATGGCCGTTATAGTGTATATTAAGAAGACAAAAAAAGAGAACCAACATGTATTGCACCACAGGATCTGTGGGCCCCTTAAAAGTACACGATCTAGAAACTAATGTTTTAGTGTAATATACCAAATTGGTAAATTCCAACATTAGTTCGAACCAGTCAAAGTTCCAACAGATCAAAAGACAACTAACAACTGCTAGTGAACTCTAAAACTACTGAAAGGTATCTAGGCACTAAGGGAGTTGTTTAAAGTGATAAAGGTAAGGCATACATAATGCAAATGCCATGCAGCGTGACCAATGCAAAAGAACCATCCGTCGTCTGCTAGACATGATTGCAGGAATGGCAGGTCATCTAGATCATCCTTTTACTAGTTTTTTGCTCTTATTGTTCCCATAATCTCGAAACTAAAGTTAAGATTTAATGCCTGTTATTGCTCAAAGTTAAATATTTTCTAACTTCTTTTTTCTTCTGTTTTAACAGAAAGATACATTGAGATAGAAAGACATGCATAGTCAAAAATAGGCCTACAACATGACAATGGTTATCCTCACATCATATGCCTCCAGAAAGCATGATGTTCTCTAGAAGAGTTGACTCTTCCTTTATTTTTTACGCAGTATCTGATCTCCGCAAATGTAAGCGAAAAAGGCAGTTTCCTTTATCCTTATCCTTTTACCCAAATTTTCTAGAATCCAAATATAGCCCTCAACTTCTAGTATTCGAGCAAGGGTATTTCCGTTGTGTACATGCAAACCTTTAATAATGCAGATTGAATCCGTAAATCTATATATTGTTGCAAAATTGAAAATAGGAAAACTGGAGAACAGAAACATTCAACCGACTCTACTTGCCTTAGTAGGTTGCCTTGCAAGTTACCTGTACTCTTTACACAGTCCTCATGGTGGCTTTTGTGGATGGTCACTAACAGACAGTCTGAACTGGACAAAAGTTTCCAACAAGGTATGCCTAGGATAGCTTGCAAACTCTAGTCACTAATACTTAGCAAAAGGAAAGGGGATCCATTGCAGCACACCACAGTGAAGAGTGAAGAAAAGAAAATAAGAAATTGAATGTATTCATATGCCTCAAGGCCTAACAGAATGTCTGATTCAATTTCCAAGTTCACAGTTCAAAAGAAAAAAAATCTCAAGATCCACGGAAAATATTTGGAAGTATTCTTTAAGTTTTGATCTTACTTGGATGGGCACTTTAAACATCTGACGAGGTATGAGTTCCTTCAACTTTTGAGTCAAAGCCCTACCCACGGAGTATGCCTGATGTAAAAGCATGACAAAATCACCATTCAGTCAACAGACTTAAACAAGGAGTTCAGAAATTAGGACAAACCATAATTTAATGACATAATGCTATTCCTTGTTGGGAAAATTGGACAGAATATATATGCAGTTATGCAGCAGAAACGACTATTACAGGGAAAATATGATGAAAAGCATTGACATTGTTATACAAATACAATTCTCTTGCCAAACAAAACCAGGCACTCAGCACAGCAGCACCGCCAGTACACGGCCAAATCTGAATTCCAGATCCAGAATCCATAAAAAATATCTAATCCACATTCAATCGGCTAAAGAGGCTTAACCATCTCACATAGAAACCCGTTTCCCAACTAAAAACAGCTTCTCCGTCTATTTCCACTTCTATAGTTTCAATAGTCCATGGGGATATAAAATCTTTAAAAAAATTCCCTGCTTTGTAAGTTAACAAATAAAAGAACAAAGAGACTAAACTCCTTTCAAAGTTTTCCTTATTTGGATTTCAAAACCATGTCACAATCAACTGCCACGATACAAACATCAACTACAACACAACCACTGCAAAACCTTAATTAAAACTATGTGGGGTGAATCCTCTTTTGCCACTTCACTTGGTTTAGAGCAACATCTCCTAAAAATTGAAGCATGTTCAAAACCTTTTTCCATTTGTTCACTCCAACCTCTCTTTCCCCTTCCTGTTGCCTCAGGTGCAAAAGTGGGTTTCCTAAATCTATTATTATATGTTCAAATCCTATAGAGCATGATTCCTTTCTTGTCAGTTGGCTTAGACTGAAATACCTTCAGTAGACTATCTGAATTTGACCTAAGAGAATTTCGGTCCATAACAACAGCACAACTAGATTACAGAGGAAGATTATCGTTAGACAGAATTTACCAGGGAAAAACCATAAATTTTGAAATAGCATCTTACATTTCAAGTGTCCAAATCATCTTAAAATTACTTCCCTCATCTATTTTCCATAAATGATACTTCTGATTTAGCATGACTGCCAATTTTTTTTGTTTTATTTTTCAGAGTTATGCCACTCATCTCCTTATTTCAGCCACATTAGCTCTTCACATATATTCTTTTAATTTGCCCACCTTTCTCGTATATATAAATATAGCTACTCTTATAATGGTTATAAAAGTTTCCTTTTAATAATTAAAATACATGACAATAACATAAAATAAAATACATACTCCATTTTAGCCAACCATACTTCATCTTATCTAACCAATCTCTTATTTATTGTAGTATAGATCCAAGATAATGAAATCTGTTAGTTTTAAGGATTTCCTTAACTGTTTATTTTGAATTGTTCTATTCTGTCTAGAATTATCTAACATTCAAATCGTATGAACTCTTATTTGATACAATCTGTTAGAGCACATGCATTTCTGACGCTTAAGGTGTGGATTGAAAAAGATAAGCTCAAATCTTCTTGAGCAAGGTAATATTCTTACTATGGCTTCACCTTTTACAATATTTGAAACACCCAGGTGAATTGCAGCTCCATCTGCATGAACAAAGGCCATTACACCAAACTAATGGAACTACAATTCAAAACCTCTTCCAATGATAATATTGTCCACCATACCCTTAATCCAATGTTACTCATTTTCATTTGGATACAGAAATAGACTCTCTAAGCCATGACATGATTTCAAGAAGCCACCTAGAATACTTAGCCCTCCAAAGTCCAGACTTCATGGATATGATCCCATCAGATATCAATAAGCTCAAACAAGCTGAAACTAAGATTCGTTTGGCTACTATATACCACTAGGCCTTGATTCTTATTCATTCCACAGTCAAATACTCAACTTTAGCCCCTATGATTTATCCCAAGCACATATGAGGTCCATGCATATGTTTCTCCATGTCAATAAGTTTATTATAGTGCCTGCAGTGTCAAATTAACCTCGTTAATGACCACTTAAATAGCTTATGATGAATGCCACAAATGTTTATCTCATAATGCCATAGGCATTTGAAAGTATCCAAGGACAATAGTAATCCAAGCTGCTATAGAACCTTGAAGTTTAAAGCACCTCTCTGCATTCTAATGATGTTTGACATTTCGTATCTAAAACAAATGCATAGCAAGCTACACTGCATCCCTGTCTATTTGTTCAAGAAGAATCATTATCACTTGTCTTATTTCCTTGCATTTAGCTCTTCTTCATGTTTCAGGCATCCACAGCTTCGTCTTCATTCGCACTATTCCTACTACAATTGAACATATATATGGAATGATGCCACCAACAAGAAGCGCAGAAGCAATAGGTCTCTTCCAAACATTTTATAAGTAGCACGTAACAATGATTTAGGGATGTGAATGGGCCATGCCAGTCCAGGCAAAGCCTATGACTTTAACATATGATATCAAGGGATGAGGACCTCTAATACCAAGAAAAAATTATTTCATGAACTTATTTTATAGAACTGACAGGCTGTCCTGCAGCTTGGCTCCTCAGGGCTTTGTAAGACATCTCATGCAGAAATGTAGCCCGCATTGCAACATGGTCTATTTGGCACCTTTACCATGGTAAACAGCAGCAACTACAGTGGCAGACTATAAGCTAAGTAAATAAGACCTAACTTACCTTGTCCTTGTGGACAATTGTTGCCAATGGTTCCACACAATCACCATTTATTAAAATATCAAGCTTCACCAATTCACTCTCCATGTACCTGTTAGTTTCAGTGGCATATGAAAATATTAGATTCAAATTTTCCTATGAAAATACAGAAAGCATTCACAGGCCACCAAACATATATTCACACGTAAATAAAAAAGGCGGCCCCGTGTAAGGGCTCCCATATTGTGGGGTCTGGGAATAATTTACACATCCTTACCCCTACACACCGGAAGGAGGTTTCTCTAACCCCAAGTCACAATGGACGATGGAGCAACCTCAGATTAGTACCTAGGCTCTCCCTCTATATTTGACTAGTAAATGGATGCATAAAATCATGTTGCCACAAAGGAACATGTAAGGTGCACTGAAAAATAATATTCAGCTATTCCCCAGCTGCAGGAAGTCATTGAAGAGACAACAAAATGCTCAGTGGTATTATTCAGTGCATAAAAATAGTTGCCACTGTAGTCCGCTAAGTCCATGGGATGAACTAAACTTAGTTGAATGGCTTCATAAATGTTCTGCTACTTTTGATTCTATGAATCACATAAATCATCAACAAGCAAATGACATGCAAGTATTCATGATGCATAGCTGCAACTTTTATAGCCTGGATGTCAACAATCAAGGTAGAAAATCTCACCAATTAGAAGCATTGATGATACCAAACTTTAGCCTTGATGCCAATGAAAAGAAGTAAAACATTGCACAAATATTGGTAGGGACTGGGGAGCTAGTAGAATTTGATACTCACCCAATAAAGGTGTACTCCATGCTAGCATAGCCCTTTGTTCTGGACTTTAGATGATCAAAGAAATCACCCACCATCTGTAAAGTTAATTAACTATTCAATTAGATCAAACAAAATAAGAGAAGTACATGCGAAGAACCTGAACATCAAGCCCAAAATAGGTTGAAGCTACCTCTGCTAACGGCATTTCATAAATTATTGATGCTCTATTCTCAGCAATGTATTTCATTTCTTTAAACTCTCCTCTTCGATCTTGAGCCAGCTCCATTATTGAACCAATGTAGTCCTTTGGTGTAAGCATCTCAATCTATATTCATTTTAAATGTCAAATAACATCTTGTCGTTTTGAGAAAAAAGGGAAAAAGCAACTTGAGCTATAGGTCTCATGCAGCAACAAGAAAATTGTTGCGGATTAGCAAAACCTTAACATATGGCTCTTCAATTGATTTCCTCTTCCCAGCTTCCGGAAGTAGAGATGGATTTGAGCACTCCACCTAAACAAGCAACATCTGATATTATGTTGGTAAGGAAAAGACAAGATTAAATTTTATGCAAACATAATCTGATACATGTATTTTTTTTCTATGAATTTTAATAAACATTCTCTATCAATTTATCAAAATAAACTAGAACAAGAACATCATAGTTTAGTTAAATATGGATTGCAAATAATTAAATAAATTTGCATATGTTTATTATTTGGAACGGTTGTTGAAAAGTATGGTAAAAATGGAGATTTATATAAAAAAATGAAGACAACTACACATGTATTTAGTACATTTCCCTTTAAAAAATCCAGCATTAGAAATTTGCTGCAATTTAAAGCAAAGTAATTATGTCTACATAAAGAAATTACAAAAAACCCGCTTTCCATCATAAACATTTTATGATGGACTTAATAAATAATAATTAATATGCCTCCTTTTAACTTTACAGGGAAAATATAACTGCATTCTAATTTACATATCCACATAAAGCATAAAATGCAAGGTCACACTATATATATATATATATATATAAATCCTACAATATATACAAAAAGCCTACATAGTGGACTACTCTTTCGTAGCAATATATATAAAAAACCTACATAGTGGACTACTTTTTCCTATGACAATGACAGATTGCTGTATTGTTCAGATTGACTCGTCTGACTTTGTTGATGACAGTGTGCAGGAGTTTCTGAATTCTCAGCCTACTCTCTGCAGTTATGGTGCATCCAGGTGAGCCTGATTCTCTGGTTTGAAATTTGCTAAGAAGAAATATATGGTTGGTGTTTTGCATCCTCTTTAGTCTTTAGATATTCAGTTGTTCTCTGGGGGTTGGCTCTTGCTTTCTTCTTAAGATGGTTTGGAAATCAATGGCTCAACTAGCATTTCTTTATGTTATGGGAAGCTGAATGGGGAAGTTGTCTCATGATTGATAATCCGTAGTTGAGGGGATTTTCATTCACAAAATAGGTGTTGATGTAAATTGGATTCAGTTTGTGTGCATCATTTTTTCTTGCACAGCACAACTGCTTGGAGGCTCTGGTAAGCCATGTTTCCTTCCACAGGAATTTACTGGTTCAGCCCAGATCTGCTTGTGAGGAGCTCCTAGCCTGGGAGTGGTTCATATAGAGCCAAGTAAATAACAAATCTTGGAACTATCACTTCAGCAATTTTGTCCACTATTTGGAAGGGAAGGAATGACAAACTTTTGCAAATTCTGAGTATTCTATTGATCTTTCTTCATGGAGCAAAATTTTATTCCTCTAGATGACAAAACAATCTCTATCCTCTCCTTCATAAATGCATTTTTTGAGGATCTAAAATTGTAATGTTTATTTTAAGCATTGTTTTTGGACTGATCATATCTTCTTTTAAGCATACCTAGTGCAGTAGTGCCTCATTGGCATCTGATTAATAAATAATTCTCTCTTATAAAGGGTGACCTAGAGCACAAATCCTATGAACCCAGGGAGGGTCCGATTTATGTAGCTTACCCATGCAAAATGATGAGGTTATTTCTATTATTTGAACCCATAACCTTGGGATCATGATAGAGCAACTTTACTGTTGCACTAAGGCCCACCCATAGCAAATTCTTCTCTTACCATTCAAGAAAAAACAAGGGGAAACCTCATACACTTGAATAACTTCAGAATTTGAGCAGAAAAAATACAGAATAAATAAATGAACCACTCTTGACAAGCAAGCACTTAAACAAGCTATTGCATGAACATAGATGAGCCACAATATTGTCTACAGCCTTGTCCATTGATCGCAATGAACATCAGCGAGTGGGCTCATACCAAACTCGCCTACAAGCAGTTTAACACGCAATCTTACCTAAGATTCTGTGCATAGAGAAAGCAGAGATCAAATAACAGACAGATAACACAACACATGCACACGAAGTTTATGAGAATATGGACAGATGGCGCTGCCGGGTAGGTGTTACTAGTGACAGGTAGGTGAGCAGTCGTGATATATGTTTAGATTTTACTACCAGTTAATTCTGTTTAACAGAAACATTATTTGTTTTGTAAATTAGCTTTCTTTTTATTCTGCCAACATTCTAAGGATTTAACTGTGGATTATTATGAGATTAAAATGATATTTGTGCTATTTAACGAGTCCAACTCAAGGGTCTAGTACAGTAACAACTGAGCTTTGCAGCTCAGTCACCACACTATCACAAATAGATTGAGAAACCAGAAAGGAATAAAATTTATGCCTTTTGATCAGTATACTACTGACACCAACAAGAACTTTAAGTAGCTCACTTATTATATAAGGTGAAAGAACTAAAATGACTTCATTTAGGCATTGAAGGAAACACACATTTTGGCCGGGTGATAAAGGATAGGGACCTGCAGAATGCCAGTTAGTGGAAAAAATATTAAACTGACAACCACGATATCCACAATTTATCGATTATAATAGTTTAAAAAGCCTTAACAATGATCAGATTGGTATACGGAGCCATCAGTTTATAGATCAATGTGCACTTCAGCTATATAAGCAGCAAATTAGCATAAGATGAGAAGAATAATGAATTCTGTCTTTGTACGATTGATGTTTCCCTGCTCTTCTTATTGTAACACCTTTTTCTTTCTGATAATGCAATATTCAATTGTCCCACACACTCAGAAAAAGCAAATGAATAACAAAGGAAGCTTTAGTTAGAGTAAACAGTAAATTTCATTGCCAACTTTTTTTCTCTGACTTTTTTTTTTGCAACAAATTATTTTTCATATCACTTAAAAATTTTAAATTCTATTTAATTTTGAGTTTTGCAACCAAATTAAGAAGGTTACATTAGGTCGAAAAAATATATTAACGTGGACAAGGGGGACTGATTCATTCATAGCAATCCCCAAAATTACAAGTTACAACAAAAGCCATTTAATTTGGCCAAGAAACTCAAAATTGAACAAAACTAACAGTTAAGGAAATAAATAAATAAATAAATAAGCTTGGAAAAAAGTGTTGGAATAAATTGAAATTTCTGCAAAAGCTCATGAATAATTTACTACTTAACCGTTTCAGTTATAATGATATAATCCCTTACCCTCATGAACTATGTACAATTTAAAAAATATTAGCAGCATACAAATGTTTATCATCAGATATCAATGCTGCAGAGAATGTATTACAGGGAAGTGAATTTTGGGATGAAATGCAACTTACAATATCACCATCCCCACAGTTCACTCGATATACAACACTTGGGGCAGTTGTTATCAGGGACAAATCGTATTCCCTTTCCAGCCTTTCCTGCATGATAATTATGGCATTGGCAATCAAATGCATAGATACTCATCTATGTTCTGGTTCAAATATTCCTATAAACCAACCCTACCTAGGAAGCAACAAAAAACCCATGCAGACCTGAATAATTTCCATATGGAGAAGACCCAAAAACCCACATCTAAATCCAAAACCCATGGCAGATGATGTCTCAGGTTCAAACTGCAGATACAGAAAACAGAATACAGCAATTTTTTTTCAGAAATAGCACATAAAATAAGCAACTCCTGCACTAACATCGCAGGTAATTTTGCACAGAAAATTTTCTTCCGATAGAAAAAACGACAAAAATCCAAAAAAGGAAGTAAATGAAAAATGGCAAGCCACATGTGAACATTGACAAACACTCATAAATCTTCAGGCAACATAAAAACTCAGATTTTGTGAACTGCCATGAATATATCACATCCTCATCTTTCATCAATGAAAGATGTTGCAGTACTGGGAAAGAAAGGACTAAAGGCAAACAAAAACTACAGGTTTGGGGGATGACTGCGTCTCGTGGGAATAAACTGAGTTGAACTCTTCTGTGAACAATGTTTGCACAAAAATAAAAAAAAAAATTTAAAAAAAATTACAAGTGTGAAGGATGACTCTGTGGTAAGAATTAATTGAGTTGAGCTCTTCTGTGAATGATGTTTGCAGTTGTAGCAACTTAGGTTGAATGGAAAATGAATACTTCCACCTCTAGAGCAGAGAATGGTACATCTCGCTTTGCGTTGATGCTTTTGAAAGGACAGTGCATCTCGATCGGATGGAGAGTTCCATAATATCGAGTTCATTTTCCTTTGTATCTTCTGAAGTTCACTTTTATTTGCCAAAAAATAAGTTGTGATCTTTAATTAGTGTCTTTATGGATTTTGGCTTCACAAACGGCCTGATCAGTAAATCTTACGATTGTGTTCAATTGGAATAGAGGTAAACAAGGTTCTTTTTATCACTTACAAATAGAAAAATATTGTTTCTGTGTTTTGAATTTTATTTTGTGGGCAAACCAAACACAATCTTTAGTATATTTCACGAGTCCAGCACTAATAATGTCTGTAGAGATGAACAAACTCATTTATGTGATATAACAATATGTGTGATTACCTTCAAAGAAGCATCATTAAGCTGCAGTTTCTCCAATGCATCACGTAGTTCGGGAAACCTGCAACAAAAAAGTAAACCTTGAAACAGCCAGACTAAGAACATAGAAAATTCCCATCCGATATGTAACATGTCAAAGTGGGAAGGGCGAACAAAGGAGGAAAGTTGATCACACTGATCTGCATCGACAGGAAAGAGGCCACAGAAGACCATTGGAGTGGCTTCCTGATATCCAGGGAGTTGATTTTCTGCCCTTCTCCCATAGTGAGTGATTGTATCACCTACCCTTGCATCTGCAACTGATCTTATGGAGGCTGACAGGTATCCTACCTGAAAGTGGCATACCCACACAAACAAATAATGACCGTAAAGTTAATAAGTTAATTCTACACCCAAAAAAGCTGCAGCAAATGGCATAAATCCTTTATCTCCCATTCTCAAAGAGTTGTGGCACATAGGGGTAAGGGGGTTTGCCAAAATGAATAAAGCGCATCCAAAGAGTTCATGATTGTCAAATCCCTCTTAATAAAAAGGAAAACGTATACAAGCTACAAGACCAACATATTGTGGATCAAAATGCTCCGTTGGGCAATTTTTTTAACTATAAAACACAAGTAAAAAGTTAATTTAACATAAATGAAAGTTGCAACTCCAAAAGGCATGAAATGAACACAACGGAAGCAAATTAGAATGTAGCACTGATAGAAGAAAAGATGTGGACAATATGCCAAAATGAAGAATGCATCCAAAGAGTTACTTTGATTGTCAAAATCCTCTTAATAAAAAAGGAAACTCACACGACAGCTATAAGAATGGCATATTGTGGATCAAATGCTCGGTTGGGTAAGCATTTTATTAAAAAAAAGCACAAGTACAAATTTAGTTTAACAGAAATGGGAGTTGGAACTCCAAAAGATATGAAATGAACACAATGGAGGCAAATTTATTAATAGGAGAGAAGATGAGGGAATATCATTTAAGATGAAATGGATAATGGAAAAGCAAGTGAAATGATGTGTCAAAAAAAAAAAAAGTCCTTAAGTGATTTGGATGAGCTTTAGAGAGTGGAAGTAAAAAAAAAAAAATTAAACATCCTCCTACTATGGAGGATATTCTTCCAAACAAAACAGAATCGCAAAGGAAGATTCATCTAGCTGAAAAAATGTTATAGGACTTTAGGCGTTATTGTTGTTGTTGTTGTTGTTATTACGCTAGCTACTATTACATATCAAAATTCATCTCATTAATTAGATTATGAACCTTCATCCAAATCAGCAAGAGAAATTGCACATTTAGTACACAACTACAGAATCTTTGGCTTCTTCAGGAGCAAGACCAAAACAGCCCAATTGGAAGTGTACAAAACACCAAATGCCACTACCATACCAAATTGTACAGATTACAAAACATTATCTTTTGCACTTTCTGAGACTAAATTACAAACCTTTAATTGTTGGATTTATATCCATTATACATCAAGCAATTTTGTTAAGACCCATTGATTTGTGTTTTATGATCCAGAATTTGGTGATGTACTGAAATCTATATCATGTGACAATACAGAATCTTTAATCATGAAGCTTTTTCATCACATGATACAGAATTCAATGCTTCATGATACAGAATGAATTTTATTTACTTCATAAACATTTTGTTAAGAATTCCATGCTTCAAAAGGTTTTCTCAGATTTCAAAACCTAGCATAACCAAACATGAAAGTGTCAGAGTAAATATAAAACAGAAAAAAGAAACCTTTCCATCTGGTTTCAAGAATTTTCATCCTCCAGGATCTAGCGATGGCAAGGTAGTTAGTATTCAAGGAGACAAATTAATAAACTACTTTGCTTATATATAAATTGTCCTCAAGAAGGGCACGTCTGTGCAACACTGATCTTCTTTATTCTGAAACTGGAAGTATTGAGTGAGTGTTAAATTAAGTGGTTGATAGCAAAGAAAGCATTCCCATCGTGGTTGGCATACCATTTTTAGAGCTTCATAAGCCCTTCTCCATGATTTGAACTTCTTTTTAATTATTCAATCGTATTGGATGGAGCAGCAAAAAAGTAACTTTCTATATGGATGCAAGTCCATTGAAATCAATCTTGCAAATAGAGCCTTTGAAAACACATTCCACAAAGCACCACCTTGAAAGTAATATAAACACACAACCTCGCCCTTGATTTAGGAAAGCCGTACAAATATACATCGTTGCTCTTCATTTATTACCAAATAATGCAGATTGACTTCTGAAAATACAATTCACACGACAGCAAAATTCTAGAAGATATTCAAAATCCCTTCTTCCATAAGCCTCCTCTGACACAGAAATTCAACTTAAACATACCCTACAACCATTTAGCCAAAGTTCAAATAATGACCAAAGAAAACATGTAATTCCATAGACGAAATAATACAATAATCCTGTACATTTACAGAAAACCCAAACCTAACATCCTTTTGGGCACTACTCAACCATCTATCTTTGATTAACTAAATTTTCACAAGTTAATTGTCTACTGGGGCCTACAGTCTAAAATGGAAAGATAACAAGCATTTTCAAAACCTATAAAAGTGTGAAAAGCCTAAAAGTAAGACTCAGCGTCGAAAGAAACTGTCCCCCCAGACCAACCAAAAATGATTATAGTAACAAAAAAAAGGAGGAATGATGAAAAAGAATAATAACTTTTGTGTCAGATAGCCCTACCTCACCAGCATATAATTCATCAACTTGCAACTGATTCGGAGATAAAACACCAATCTCATCAGCAAAGTAGTCCTGCCATCACAATTTAAGTAGTTAATATAAAATTTCCTACCAAAAGCTATAGCATGTCCAATAATAGGAATCTGAGCAGCCAAACAATCCAACCAAATACAGGAGGAAACTGACTAAAAATGGAGATAAACGAACACCATATCAGATTCATTTCCCTCTGAAAAGTAGTAAGAGGTATTTGAATTCTGAAGACGAAAATGTAAGATGCCATTTTGGAAAATTTTCTTTGCACTTAATGAGATTTATTATCTTGTGAAACGTGATATTGTAACAAATCCATTAATTTTAGCATGAATTAAGATGTTTTCCTGTATTAATTGCACATTAACTATTGCCCCTGGGAAAAGTGATTAAAATTTGAAGAAGGCACTACACCTTTCCACTAGCCATGAAAATGATTCTGTCACCTTTTCTCAAAGTCCCATCAATTACTCGAAAGTATGCAACAACACCCCTATAGGGATCATAGTAACTGCACAGTAGAATAAAATAAAGTTAAGCAAAACATCTCAAAAATGCTAGTCCTTCACAAGTAAATTTGCAAATATTAAAGAAAATCTGCCCAAGGTACACAAGGAAAGATGAATCTCACCAATTAAATAAAATTCTCTTTTCTATCATATTTTCATTATCATAGAGTTCTAAAAGCTAACAATCTCATACGGGAAAGACAACTTGGATGGTAGGAAACAAGAGAGAGCTTTTTTCATTAATAGAAGAAATTTTCATTATTGAGTGCCAAGAAGAAGCCAAATGTAACATACATAAAAACTAGCTGCCAATATATATGGCATACAGGCAGTTCACTACAGTTACATCAAAACAAACAATGATACAAATTTATCTTTGTCAGTGAAAAAACAGATTAAGTCAGCCCCATCTGCAAGCTAGGCAAGATCAATTTCCCTTCCTATAATAATGATGCCCTAAAAAACAATCCACATGAGAGTTTTTTTATTCTACAGAAGAAATTTTCAGTACCATGTGCCAAGAGCAGACCAAATGTAACATACTAAAACCATCTGCTGATATGTCATCCAGGCAGTTCACAACAGTCACATCAAAAACATTCAAATTTATCTGTCTGTCAAAAAAAGAAGCCAACCCATCTGCAAGCAAGGCAAGATCAATTTCTCTTCCCTATGGAGATGTTCCCAAATAAAGGGGAGTAGGATCTGTTTTTTTCCATAATACATAAAACAAGAAGGATCTTCATCCAAAATCTAATTTCTTTCTTTTTCCACCGGACTATGAAATTAGAAAATGAAAGCTTCAATAGAAAGTAATGGAACTGTCAACATATGTTGTGCAAAGTCAAAAGAAAAATGGTAACTGCTAAAGAATGCAAATTATTTAAGTAAAAGAGACTCAAATAAATCAAAGTACAGTGGAGTAATATGATGCAAGACTGCACCCTTCTTCAGTTCTTCTGTACATAACATGATGCACACTAGATTAGAAACACTGGTCACATTACAGATATAGAGGGTAACATACACAAGCCTCAAAAGCACTTGGGATTTGGAACTCATTTGGAATACATAACTTTCTTTGCTAGCTATATAAGGGTGAAGGGGGAATTGAACATCAGCCCTTTTGATATCGGTGCCTCAACCCTAACCAACTCAAATAAGGTTTCATTAGCAAAACACTTGATGAATAGACCATCAGAGGCCTACCTGCTTGTAGATATAGCCAATCACAGTCTTAAAAAGCACCATAAAGCAGACCTTTGCTATAATTTCAGGTGGATAAGACTAGATAAAAAGAAGTTTCATTCACTAGAAATCTATATCATGTATCTCTATCCATCAATGCCACTGTGCTTAAATAATGAAGATTCAGACAATTAGAAAACCACAGCAAATACAAGAAGCAAATCCAATGATTCAATCAAACAAGGACTAATTTTCCAATTCAAATGAGAAGGCCATATAGGTAATCAACAGAGGAAGAAGGACAATACTTCACACAACATGAGACTGTTCCCTTACCTAGAGCTCAATAGCAAGTCGTCACAGGCTAAGTTCCACAGCTTGGAGGTACCATAGTGAATGTACAATCATGGCCCAATCGATATAATGTTATTGTTATGTATTAATGTAAAGTTAATTTGGTCATTATACTATATGGTCAATATTTTCATGTGTGTGCACACACGTCCAACCCTAATTAAGAGAGTTTCTTCTGATCTACACCTCTCTCTCCTACTTCTCTTCTATTGTACTTCATAGTTCAACATGGTATCAGAGTACTAGTATAATAGTCTAAATATTTCTAACTTTTGGAAATTTTATGCTATCAATGTTATCATGAATTCAATTGATGTTACATGCTTAAATTAAGGATAATTGGACTTTAGAAATAATTAGAGTCCATTTTGGTGAAGTTTGAATCAAGTAGTTGTTTTGTTCGGCCTAACATTTGAACATCACTTCAAACACCAATTAGACAATTTATTTAGTAGATCCGTTTTTGCGCAAAATTTAAATAGGAGTCAACTTATTTACTGGTTTTACTTATGGATAAATCTGAAAAAGGATAGTTACTAAATTAAAGTTAGATAATTAAAATTAATGCAAGTTAGTTGGAAATTATTGAAAAGTAGTTTCTTTCTATAAATAAGAACCCTTTTCACCTTTAAAAACAAACACACACAACAAGAAAGAAAAGAGAAAGAAGAAGAAGAAGATCAAAACGCGAAGAGAGAATTCCGAAATTGAAGAAGCAAATGAATAATAATAGATAAAAGTTAAGTGATCAAGAATTAAAATCAAGTCATAGTTCTACTTTCTTCAAATATTCATGAAACCTTCATCTTCTACCTTTGAGAAATGAAAGTACTCTTCGTATCTTTTCTTGTTTAATTCGAATTATAATATTCATGAAGTCTCAGAATTGTAGTAATTCAGATCATATGTTAAAAAGTACGTGAAAATTAACATAAGTATTAAAATTAAAGGAAGATTAGAGAAAATGGCATGAATATGAAAATGAACTTGAAATCGAAGTGTTTACACTCGAATTCTTGTTTATAATTGGCTAGATTTACAGTATTTAAGTAGATAATCTTTGTTATTATCTTATATTTCAAGTATCTGCAAGAATTGATTGAATTTGAAGCAAAATTTGCTGAGTTTTTGTTCGAAGTTTGATGCCACATTTGAATGCTAGAAGGCTATTGGGACAATTTTGTCTAGCTCTACATATCTTCAAATTCTAGTTTGGTCTATTGGTTTCAATAGATAATTCTAATTATTTCGCGTGTAACACTTTGTAGAAGCTGTCCAAAGCTCGATCTTTGAGTTCAACTCGTTTCCTATTAAGTTTATTGGACTTTTACTCATTTGGAAACCAAAATAAAAGTTTCTGGTTTGCGGTGTTTAAATGACATTTGAACACCAGTCTTGTGCGTTGGCTTGCGACCCAACATTTGAATGCCAATTTAGTAAATTGTTGTTAGAGTCCCACAATTGTTTGAAATTCTTGTATTTTGATCATTATTCATTGATCCTAGAGTCTAAGTATTGGAATTGTTTCATTTGACACATGGCAATGGTTAACATAAATAAGATTATATGAAAATATCACGGTATCAAGGAATACGAAACTTGCGGCACCGTACTATAATTTATAATTTTTCGATACCAATTTTTGTATCCCAATGGATGCTGAGGTTTTGGTTTTATAGAAGAATGCTTATGGCCATGCAACCATCTTATTGTAATATCAAATGATATTGACACGAGACATCAGATCCAGGCACGGTCATGCCACGGGGACTCGATCGAGGTGGTTGTATATATGATTTTGAATGTCCGTATTCTCGTCTTACGTATCCAGTCAGTCGAGGGGTGTGAATGCGTTAGCCTTTAGTCAATGGTGAATAAGGTTCACAAGAGATTCGTTGGAATTCTCATAGTGTCTATAACCTCAGATGTGATAGGATTTGTAGATCCAGTCTCCTTTCTTATCCCTCATACTTGTGTTTGTGGCCTTGTCGAATATTTGGTTCCTTCTTAGAGCAACTCATAAGCCTATTATCAAGCCAATCTTTCCGTCCACATGTCCTATGTTTCTTGACCAAGATTTGGACCTTCTAGTCACATGACAAAAAGGTCATTGTAGTTATACTAGGTACCCTTTGATTTGATTTAGACCCTTCAATGGCACTACAGGAGTGCAATTGTAGCTATATTTAGTACCATTTATCTGCTACTTTGTCAATTGCTCCATTCTATGTGCTTTCGAGTCCATATTAGGCTTGTTTAATATGCATTGATCAATTTCAAAATTTATTTGTCATCCTGGTTAGTGGCAAGTCGGATAGTTAGAAATTGCGTTCAAGCAATAATCAAACATAAGATCTGATTCCCTTACCATTTCGGAAGAAATCTATGGTATGTAAATGGGCATATAGCCATAAACTGTATAAGTTAATTCAGATGGTTCTCTAGTTCAACCGAAGCTTATCTAGTGGTTAATGGATATGCCCAGAGATATGGAAATCAGATAACTTTTTCCTACAGTTGACTTATATTCAACTTCTTGTTTTTGTGAGTAGTCTTCACATAGTTGGATGTCAAAATGTACTTCTACCTGGCGACCTTCAACATAAGGTTTAATTAGAGTAACCACCAAAATTTGTTGCTCGGGGGAGTTTTAGTTGGCTTATTAGCCAGAGAAATCACTAACTCATATATTGGTTTGATAGGTTTAGAGAAATTACACTGGGGTTTGTCACTCCGATATATGATTCCTTTGAATTTGTTAGATATCATTACTTATATATTGTTTTTATTTCTCTTAATTAGGTGACTCTGACTTGTTATAATTGACTACAATTATTATAATTAAAGCTGTTATTTAGAAAGGTGTAAAATTGTTATATGTTACAATTAGGAGAAAAAAATATTTCATCTAATGGGAAGAAATTCTAAATTGAGAGTCATTTAGACTAATTCTGATATAGTATCAAAGTCATTTAAGTCTCATAACCTTTAGTCTTCATAATTTTCTTTTGCCACTTCATTTTCTTGGCATGATTTCTGGCTTTTCTAAGCAAAGACCTTTTGCTCTCCTGGTCGTCAAAGAGATTATGAAGCATCCCCAGCCCCCCACTCAATTTCCACCGCATGGGACAGGCAGCCACCTCTTTGTATTTTCAGGAGTCTAGCCAGAACCATTCAAGGATTCCCATGAGTTCAGGAATGATGAGGTTGGTAGTGGCCAAGTTGGGTTTTTTAATAGCCAAGGGCAAAGATAACGAGAATATCAAGATCAAGCAATCAGAGCAACAAAGATGAGGGTAATATCATTAATTAGGATCAACATGGTGATTAAGTGATTAACATATCAAGGTAATAACTGCCTAACTTCAACTTGATTTAACATATTTGTATATCATGATTGATATATGTTCCTTATTGCACAGTTATTGCTAAGAGTAACTTTATCTGATGTTATCTTTGTCATTTTATTATTTACTAGTGTATTATTTGTTGTTAAGATGTAACTCAAAATTGACAAAAACATTTCAAATGCAAAATATCATTAAATAGTATCAAATTGTAATATATAACCAATTTTTTGGTGTGGTTATGGAAAAAATTACATCCAATATAGCCAATACCGATACAACTGCGACTGGTACTGATACCCATATTTACTAACCGGAAAAAAGATACTAAAACACCAATATTGCAATCCATGTGGGTGACAAACCCTTCCTAATGTTAACGAAATAAATTTTAATTACTAGCGAAAGGGAGAAAGGAGCCAAAATGGCCAAGCAAAAGACTTCAAGCATGCAAGTGTGAAGATTCCCACATCCCGAAAAAGTTATATTCCATTTCCACTCACTTTGAAGAGCAAAGCATCAGAAAATTATAGTCCCAAAGAAATATATCACTTGTTATGTTAGGCAAGAAACAGGTCACCCCTCTCTATCTACCCAGACAATAGCTAGCAATTAGCGCACATTTAGACTTCGGTAGCACTTATACGTCAACAGAAAAGCAAGGAAGATACCTATCAAATATTAGAGCCCTCAGAGGCCTTTCTGCAGTATTGGTGGGTGGAGGAATCCTTTGTACAATTGCATTGAGGATTTCCATTATTCCTATGCCATCCTAAAAAGACAGATAAGGCAAAAAGAAATATCAATAATCCTTTCAAGATCATCATCCTCAATAGCATATTGAAGAAATATCAATAATTTTTAATCACTTTTCACAGATCTCCCATTCCTTGATAAATAAATTCATTAAATGCAAAATTAATAGAACAACTGACCTTTGCAGAACAATGAATAGCATTGCTACAATCCAATCCAATAACCTACAAGAAGGGAGTGAATAAATGACAGTATAGTTTTAGTTGAATGAAATGCAAGTTAGAAGACCAAGCACACAAGCACGCATCTTCCAAAGTGATGCACAACATGGTCAATGCAAATTACCAAACTGCCCACCCTTAGAAAAGCCAAAACATTGAAGGCAGTATTAGAAAAATATTGTTCGTCAACTTGCAATCAAAGTAGATGGAAATGCAGAACTGACCTTGAACTAAAAAATGAGAGTCAAAGAAATGTGGAACTTGAAGAAACTTCAAACAAAAATTTTCTACAAATGTAAAGACACTTATAGTTAAACAATAAATTACATAACAAACATGCTGAAGGTAGGAACATCCTAGAGTTGTTTTCAAAAAGAGGAAAACGAAAAAGAAAAAGAGAAATAACAGTAGAATAAGATGCAGCAGCAGCAGATAAAGAGAAGAGCAACTTTTATAACTTCATAAACAAACGTAGATCACCATAAGAAATGAAAACAGTTAAAGCTCCATATGAAAGTATTTCACTTCAGACTTCATGTCTTCAAACAGCTTTTCAAGAATGTGAACACCACAAAGCATTTCAATGGTATTGAAATTAAGGTCCACAAGTGTTTATAATGATAAGAATAAGATTGACTGAGCAACCACTTACTCTAATAGGTTCACATATATCTGAAAAATGAAAGATATATGAAGAAAATATATCACTGACAATGGTAGGAAAATAAAAAACATTCACAGTAACTATAGAAACAGTTCAAACTTACAGATCACATTACAAAAATTGGGGGATGAAGCATTTCAACAATTAAGCGCCTATAAACTAGATAGAATTCATACCATCAAGACCAAAGGTAAGTTTTAATATGAAGGAAACCAGTGAAAGAATGGTTTAGAAAAAAAAGAAGAGAAGGTGGGTACAGCAATGTAATGTGAAAAGCTTTTTCAATTCATGTTTTCACTATTCTCTTTTTCTTTTCCGTCTTTTTTTGGGGAGGGGGATACAATTAAGGAAGATTTTGAATGATGGAATATCCAGGAATGGAGTCTCCAACCATAGCCACCTGACACAATAGTGCAGCACAGTGCATGAGGATAACAATACAGTGTTCAAGTAGGGCTAAGCATACTCAGGCATACCCTTGCTTTGCATGGGCCTTTGCATGAGTGAACTCGTCACCTCTAAGTCACCAATAATTCCTGGTTTGTATGGAGGAAAAAATCTACTTAATATGCAATATTACATACAGTTCCTGGAGTCTCTAATTATATAATTTGTAAATTCCAAAAGGGAGTTACTCTGCCCTGAGTAATTATGAATTGTTAGCTACTTAAATGCCTAACCTCAAAAGCTTTAGCAATAAATTACCCTTCTCAGAGGAATATAAATACGATGCAAGTTTTCCATTTGAGTATACAACAATGGGTCATAGATAAAATTGCTACTATTTTATGCACATCAAATCTTCTCATAAGAATTTTCAAATTACAAGTTTCTCCTAATCTTTGGCATAATGCTCAAGATTCTAGGAGTCAAGCTTAATGAGTACTGATGTTTTCCCATGTCTTCTCTGAACTCTGCAGGCCTTCTCAGGACTACAGAAGTTACACATCAGTTTGTACTATGCTTTCCTTGCCACTCCTTAAAATCTCAGACAAGTATTGAAAACCTCCCCAACCTTTGGGATGAGTACGCACCTTGCCGAATCAGTATCTCCATAAACTCTGGTATTCAACAAGTTATCATCTAGAATTTGAACTAAACTATTGCAGGAATTTCAACAAGAAATCTCATATCAATCTATCACATCATGCTCTTACTAGAAAGCAAGTCAGGGAATATTCTTTATAGACAGCTATGAGATTATGACAGATGATAAACAAAAGGTAGATAAGAAATGAATGCTTGAAAGAAAACTTAAAGGTATACGAGAAGCATTAGCAGAAAAAGTTGGTTAAGATGGCATCTAATAATGGAAGCCAACAAATTCAGTGGTTCGGACTCACTTGGTCCTGACATGAAAACTACAACAAAGATAATGCTATAATGCTTGAGTTATGCATCCAAAAATGAAAAGTGGGTCTAAAAACAAAAGCTAGCTATAGCGCATAAAAGGATGCAGCTATCCAAGTTGGTTACATGATTTCTGATGTTGGATTAGAAATAACAAAAGTATGCAAATTTCAATAAGTAGATGTGGTTTAGCACAGTCTAAGAAAAATAAACAAGACCCAAGTAACTATTTAAGAACCTCAGAAATTTCAAGTGATATGAGAAGTGTCACTCTTCTTCTGCAATCTCATCTACCAATAAAACGAAATGGAGTATGCTAAGTTACAGAACCATGAGGAATATGGAAGCCTGTTCTGCATGCTTGTGAACCAACCTCCTCAATCTCCTGGGAAACACGATCAGGTTCAGCACCAGGAAGATCTATTTTGTTCAGAACCTGCAACAGATGAAGATGTTTGAATGAATACCTGCTATTGAAAATAGAAAACATGTACAAACAAATTCAAGACACAAATAATACAAAAAAATAAATGAATAAATAAACAAAAAGATGTCATTAGAAAGTTAAAAAGACGGACAAAATTGTAATGCTTTTATAGGGTGGGTGCTTCTTTACACCAATTAACAAAATGTATTCTCACCATAAAAAGAGAGAACAAAATAGACCAAAAGTATCCCTTCATCCAGTTAACATAAATGATCCCCTAGCAAATATAAAATGCATCCCTGCATTTCAATTCACATGAGATTTAATGGTTCAGTTTGTCATTTCATAATTTATGTAACAAAGTTTTTACTCAACGTTAAGTGTGGGATGGGGTTTGATCAAATTTTTGCTCAACGTTTAACGGACAGATGGCTCAAGCGAAATTAGACCATAGTGTTTTGCTTGAGGTTCATTCAAAGGTTAGCTCAAGCGGAAATTGAAGTGCGCTTCCCTTGAAGTTTGTTCGAGGTTTGGCTTGCACGAAATTCATTAAGCATGTTTTGCTTGAAGCTCACTCAATAAAGTGTACGGTTGAAGTTTACTCAAATTTTAGGTTGAACAAATTAGATCCAAAGAATTTCACTAGACGTTTTCAAGATACTTGTTTGGAGCAAAAACAATCGAAATTGTTTCGCTTGAGGCTTAGTCCAGTTTTGGCTCATGCAAATTTGATCCAGAGTGTTTAGTTCTACGTGTGCAGGATGTTTGCTCAAGCAAAAAAAAAAAAGGTTATTCCCCCAATCCACAGCTCTAAAACTGCTTTGACCGGAATTCACACTTCCTATTCAACCTAAATCTCCATCAAAAGATAGGGAGAGCAGATAGATCAGCTGCAGGACTTGCTGGAGAACACTTTGAGTTATCCTTTATGAATATTGAAAGAACCACCAAAAATACTTCGAG
Source organism: Nepenthes alata (assembly GCA_028571085.2). Taxonomy (NCBI): domain Eukaryota; kingdom Viridiplantae; phylum Streptophyta; class Magnoliopsida; order Caryophyllales; family Nepenthaceae; genus Nepenthes; species Nepenthes alata. The sequence goes on along the minus strand of JAOVVI020000776.1, from coordinate 4,016 downwards.
AGATTTTCTTCCCTTTGATGATGAGTTCATGAACTTCGTGTAAATCTCTAATCTAAACACATAAGCACATTTCTTAGCCTACAATCCTACAGAGTTCTAGACATGGTTCATGTGTAGAATCGGCGTGTTGCTTGTGGCAAGAAAAGTTTGGTCAATAGAGGCCACTAGGAGAAACCAAAAGATTCTAGCATAGCTGCAAGCCTGTAGATCTAAAGAGTGTCTTAAATAGTCATATGTGATACTAGTCACCTAGATTTAGGGAAACCTCATCTCTTATAAAAATGGAGAAGCTCATTTTCTATATCTTGGTCGTCCATTTTTAAATGAATAATTGTAATTTAATTAATTTTTTAAAAAATTAAAAAATCAATTAAAATTAATTATTTTATGATAATTAGATTATAATTAATTATTTAAAAATAGACGATTAAAATTAGGAAAACAAATATCTCCATCTTTTTGAAAATTGGTGGTCCCCCTCAATCCCTAGTCGCCTAGAGGTTAACGCATCAGAACTACTAGTCTGTAAATTGATTCCTCATACAATGGATTTTTAGTAGTCAAATAGCCCAGAAGATTTTTTGTCTAATTGCATTCACTAGTTTTCCCTTCGTCATCGTACAATGTGTATTGCATTTTGATTTTATCTTTTTACTTGTAAATTGTGATGGATTGTGTATGAGCATTAAGAACCAACATTTCCTTATATGCATTGAACTTACGGATTTTTATTTTATACTGCCCACTATTACCCCTATTCACTCCTCTAGGTGTGACAAATTTTATTTTATACTGCCCACTATTACCCCTATTCACTCCTCTAGGTGTAGTCTAATGATGGCTTCTCATGTTGGATGTTTTATTCCATCGTTCATTGACAAATTTTATTCTCAAATATTTCAATTAAAATGTCATATATTCCTATAACCTTAGAACCACTTTATCGGGCTAATTTCTTATGTATAACAAAAGAATAATTCATATAGCTAGTAGTCTTTTGTCCCTTCCCAAGATCTCATGCATAGAAGGAGCTTTATATATTAGGTTTTCCCTTTTAGTCCCAAAAAACTTTTGGATAATTCAGAGTATTTTTTTAATGATTTACTAATATTTTTCATATTGGTTTTTAATTTATATGGTTTTACCCATTCTGGAATAGCTTAATCCAATTTAGCCAATTCTTCAAAAGATAACCTTTAGATTCTTGTAGCTTCAATTTCATATTTTAGCTTTGGATAAATTTTAGATTTACATTTCTATTGAGTTTCATATCTATAATTTCCATTTACAGTTGCATTTATAATAATTATTTTAATTTTCAATTTCATTAAGTAGACTTACCATATATTCTACAATAGGGTCATTCTTTATATTAACTATATATTTTTAGTTGATTATGTCACAAACATATTTCAGTTAATCATAAATTTAATAAGATTCACTATAAATTGTATTACACATTTTTAGTTAATCTTTTCTGTTACAGATTATTTTGTAAGTTCAATTTCCGAATTTCAAACAACTAGTTTTGTTTTTTCAAGTTTTCCATTACGAAAATCATCGAGGGTTTAGACCCACTTTAATAAACACGCACCTACTATCCAGAGTAGGACAATAATAACAAAAATTGAAAGCTTGCAATGTAAATAGCATAGGACCTTGTTGCTATAGGAAAAACTGATGAACCAAGCAACTCAAGAGAAAAACCGTTCAGGCTTGTCAAATTAGTAAATATAAGTCCACTAAAAAGTCAATTTACAACCCAGATGCCTGGCTCCCCTTGACACGTAACTCCTATCGAAGATTCCATTCTTCGGATTAGTCCTTCAAACCATGGATTTAGATTCTTTCTGAACTTCTTGGAACTTCCATCACCAACTTGAGAATTTCTAAACCAGCTCTTGCAATCAAAAACGCCTCAACCCTATGTATGAGCCACATATTAAAAGCTTAGAAATGTATTTAAAGGTTGTGGTAATGAATTTTCGAAAGCTTTTAAGAACCCATCATGAAATGGAAAATCCCTCAAATGGTTGGTGACTCTCAAAAGGAAGCACTCCAAGCCTTGAAAATGGGCCACCTGCCAAGCTCTCTCTAAATTAGAGGACATAAATCATCATTTTCAGAAGTTGAGCCCCTCTATGTAAAAACTTTTGGTCAAAGAAGGTTCAGAAATGCAGGTAGTGCCGATAATCTTTCCTACTGGAGCAAATGTCATGTGACATAGCTCACCCTATAGCTTGAGCTATAGCAATGCCGGAATCGTGCTAATTGACTCTTGAAATTATCAGCTCAGGCTCCAATAATGCGGCCATCACGTGCAGATACAATAACTTGCTAATCAAGCACAAGGCCAAAATCTGGCTCAAGCAATCTTCAAGCAGTAGACTACACCAACACTCAAGATCAATAACTACAATTCAAAATATAACACTTTGTCACAGAGTCAGCAAACACAAAATGTCTTAACATATCAATTAGAATAATTGCAGATTTTTTTAGAAGATTCCATTTCAAATTTAAAATAAAAAGTGCATTCAATTGTTAAACAATCACAATTATTGAAAGTGTTAGATACAACTTCAAACTAGAACAAAAATAGATAGAAATTTCAGATGAAGTAACAGCCCAAAGTTAGCAAGAAAACAAATTACAACTTAATGACGCAAATAATTAAAGAACAACTTCAAAAATTATATAAGATATAGTTTGGTGAAAAAATTCAACAAGTGGAGAAAATACAAGAATGGACATAGCAACCCACTTACTGGAATTATTTCTAGATTGTTCTCCACTGCTAAATAAACATTGGCCAATGTTTGAGCTTCCACTCCCTGCAAAATATACAATCAAACCACAAAGAAAACACTTATTGCAGCTATGTAATGGGAAAGGATAAAGGGGAGTTAATATAACAAAAAGATAACAAGCACTTCCCAAAGTTATTCAATTACATAATAAGTCCAAGTGAAGGACAATACAGTCAGTAAGGCTAGTTTAGCCAACAGAACAATTGATACTATGTTTTCCCAAAGCAATTTCCTCACACTCCATTTTGAACATCCCAAAACAATCTTCTACCGCCCTTTTTTGTTTTTTCCTAATTAGGATGAGCCTTGGCAAAAGATAAGATTGCTTTATTATAACTTAGAGATCACATGTTCAATCCCAAAAAAACATTTTGTAAGCAGGGTAAGGTGACAAAAATTTAACTCCCCATACACATCAGCCCAAAGTCTTGTACACCATGCCACCATTTATTCTTTTTCTTTTCTTTTGCTTTGTTATGTTGAGGTCACAATCACTCCAGCGAAGGAATCACCGCATCTGAACATAGATAAGGGTTGCATGTTACAAACTCCAAAGGCCCTTTGGCAAATATCTTACTAGGGAACCAAAAAGAAAAAATTAATTTACTTATTTCCTTCCAATGCCACCCAATATAACCTTACAAAAGACATGATTCCCACATTACACATCCATTACTAGTGAAACATTCACTTTGGGAAAATATGCAAGAAATTTATCTCCCAGAACCATTTTAGAACTAAGTGTTTTTCAGGATAAAAAATAGTCTATAAGTTTGTAGGGTACCCTAAGTTCTTTTAGACCAACCTCAATTATAATCTTACTTCTAAATTGTCACAATTTGGTTCTAAATAAATCAATTGAACCCAAATTCCTCGAAATGTATTCCCTCTAGGCGTTGCAGAAATTCTTTCATGGTGAGATAGCACAAGGCATAGCAAATGTTATGGCAAAATGTTTGTTGATGTGGCAAAAGAGGAAAACCAGAAAAGACATTCCAAAAAAGAAGAAAAGGAAAGGCCCAACCCCACTGACAGCCACTTCTCTCTCCCCCCCACCCAGCAATATCCCCTTACTCCGCACCAGTAACCTGAAGCCCCCCTCCCCCTTTCTGTCTAGCCTCTTTTTTTCAGCAAGGCAAGAGAACGAGAAAGTTGTTTTGTACCGATGGGGCTAATGTTTTGTTAATATTTTTGTAATCGTGTATA
>JAOVVI020000775.1:16387-28282 GCA_028571085.2 Nepenthes alata | reverse complement strand
GAGCGTCGTAGTGTTTTCAGTGGGACAACCTCTCACCGACATCTGACCTCTCCTTTTCTGTAGTGGTGTACAGGGTTCAGACTCAGTAAACAGAGCCGGATCCAATCAACCAGGCGAATTCGAATCTGTTCAAAATCGGATCCAGATACGCATCAAAAATTAAACTATATACTCACATATATGTGTATATATATATATATAGTTAATAGATCGAACTCTCTTTTAACTAAATATTTTATAGTTATATTTATTTTATTGTACTTTTACTTGAACTTTCAATATATTCGAATGCATTGGTGATTTTTTTAAGTATTGTTTATAAAATGAAGTATTATATGTTTTTATGTATTTTTGATATTGACAATATTTCAAATAAATTCTAATGATATTATAGAATCACAATGAGATTGAAAAGTTTAGGGAAAAGACATTAAGTTTTATTTATTTTTCTAAATATTATATATTATTATTATTTTCTTATTTTTTTGATGGGAAATATATGAACCAAGTTTAAATTTGAATTCAAAGTAATTCTTAATCAATGAATAATTCTTTCACTTATATTATTTTTATTTCATTACTAAGTACCGTTGTTGTATTCATTATGTTATTTTAAAACATGTCTGCGATATAATTATTCACATAGTAATATTATTGCTTTTAATTTAATTTTTCTACATGATAAATTAAATTAATTTAATTTAATTTTAGATTAAAAAATTTAGTAGCACAAACTGTTATGACCCAATACCAAACATAAATAAATCAAATAATATATATTGTGACACAAAAGGATGCAATGAAAACTCCAAAGTTAGGCCCTAAATCACAACAATCTGTTCAATATCCAACCATGAATAAGGGAAAAAGTCTATTATCTATAATCCAAAGGCATCTATAAACATCTAACAAACCACAAACAAAATTACAAATTAAAGCTTATCAGCTAAAAATGCAATTGTTCCATCATAACAAGTTCCAAAAAAACATTAACATGATCCAAAAATACAACAAAATATATTTAAATTATGTAAGGTTTACGTCTTCAATTTATAATAATTATAATTAAATAATATAATATAAACAAAATTGAGATTATTTATCGTAAAAAAGTGGAGGAAGAGTCGGTTTGGGAACGGGTTTGGGCTGCGCCTGAGGCACGCCTGAAGCACGCTCAGCCTTTTTTCATCATTTTGCAGAAAGAGGAGGGAGGGAGTGCGACAGTGAAGCTAGTTAAGAAACTTGTAGATCAAGTCGAGATAAATACACTCCTATACTTTTCTATCTTATTACCCATTTCATACTATTCCTTTTGGGTATTTTTATTCAAATACCTGTCTAAACTTAGATTTTGAATTATATGTGTTAAATGTGCATATATGTCGATTTGCCTTCCAATTTTGAAGTATTGTATGAAAAACGTGTATAAATGTTAATTTGTCTTCTGATCTCTAATTTTAGGTGGATATTGTGCAAAATTCGGAACCCTAACTTCGTGAATGTCATAATTTTTAGCTATGTGATGCTTATTTATTTGTATTTTGCATGTTTTGCTTCACGGGTTTGGGATATCATGTTGAGTACCTCTTATGTATAAATTATTGTTCAAAAATATTAATATTTGATACTCGGTGCATTGTGGTTGATTTTCCTGATTTTTTCAAATTTTCATGTCAAATTTAAGGTCTGGAAATTATAATGTTTCCATTTTATATAATGTAGTAAAATTTTCCTGACTTTTCCTAAGCTTCATGTCAATTTATGCATATATTTAAAATTATGTGAATACGGTATGACAAGAAATTAGTACATATGCATTGAAAAAAATTATAGAGTATAAAAAAATTTTTCTAATTTATTAAGATTTATAAACTGTTCTCCAAAGAGGAAGAACTATGTGATATGAAGTTAAGTATAAAATTTTTCTTAAGAAAAATTAAGAAACTGGATTAAATATCGTACAGTGTGTAATATTATTTGGCATGCCTTAGGATAATATAGTGGTATATTGGCGACTGCCCCTTTAGAACCGCATGGGAGAGAAAAGTGGTATTTGATTCCATCTATAAGAAGATATGTAGACCACCTACCTCTCGGTATTGAATAAGAGCCTGAAGTCTTAGATTGTATGGGAGCATACATAATCTTTTTTTCGATATGTTTGCTCCTTTACTTGGTAAGGCCTACGAACCCTAACCCCTAAAGAAAGTAATAATTTAAGCATGTTTCTGGCTAAGTATAAAGAAAAGGAAATCGGATATGCATCATGAATGCTTTTGTACATGTTTAAGCCATTGCACGTGATCACGATTCCTATTTTTCTTCTAATATGTATTGAAATTAAAAGTATGCATGTTCCTTTGTATATTGTGTCTTATTGAGTAATTGACTCATTTCATTACTATTTTTACTAACCTTCAAATGAGTAGGAGATGCAAGAGTTTTAACCTAGCAAATAAGATTGAAGATTTAGAAGAATTAGGCTTGTTTATTTTGTTGTTGTTGTATTGTTGTATTTTGGACAAGTCTAGGTTGTTTTATTTATTATAGGTTATCTAGGGTTGTTTTGGATATGTTTTTGATGTATTATAGATCTCCGGGTAATGTTGTTAGCCCGTTTGGTATTTTTGTATTGTCTGGAGCTGCCAATTTTATGTTTGATCATGGACATAATTATTATTCTTATATTTGATTATTTTCGTGAAAGTGAAACATAATGTTTCCCACGGCGCAGGTTATGGAGGAAGTTATTATGAATATGTTTTTGCTTCCGTGATATATATTGTTGGATATGTATGGATATGTTGGATTGATCTTTGGCAGGCATCCATCCTTAACCAAGTCCAACACCATCGTTAGTGTTTGTGTTAGTGTCAGAGTCATGGATGTGTTATTTTATTTTTGGATCCCGTGTTTGTAATTGTTTTATTTGTAGGTTTGGTTGAGATATCGACGTGGAAGTCTCACGTCCAAGGGATTATTTTTATGTTCTTTAGTGAAGATATTTAATTATAATCAGGCTGTTTATGGATATTAGGACGTGGTCCGTTACAGCTGTGTTATCAAAGAAAGGTTAAGGAGATGCCTTAAGGAATTAAGTTTGATCCGTGTCGGTTTGAGGTCCTAGTCTGGTTGATATTAATTCGAGGTTTAAATTTGATTGAATTTGACCTATCATTTGTTTTGTATACTGATGGAGTTAGGATCTTAAGTCAGATTTTGGATGGAATAGGTGATTTAACCGAATCTTTGATATTTGAATGACAGGATTGAAACCATGATAGGCCATGGTCGAGAAATTGAAGTTAGCTCAAGACCGGATCAAGAAGAGGAGTATCTTAATATCATGGGGAGAATGGCCGATGTCATGGAAACTATGGCTCACGGGAAACGTCATCCGGCTCAAGGAAATCAAGGGGCGACCGCTTACGATCAATTCATGAACGAACAGGTACCAGAATTCATGAGAAATTCGAATCCAGCGAAGGCTGAGAATTGGATTCGGCTGGTCAAAAAGGTATTTGCGGTGATTCGATACCCCAAAGAAGACAAAGTGATGTTTTCCACCTACAAGTTAGAGGGATAAGCGGACCATTGGTGGTCTTCAAGAAAGAGAGCTTTGGGATTGGAGGATCACCAGATCACATGGGACATATTCAAGGAAGCTTTTATGAAGAAGTACTTTTTCACCAGCTTCCGGGAGTAAAAGGAGGATGAGTTTATGCAGCTTCGATAGGAAAAATGTACTGTAGCTAAATACGACGCGAAATTTATGGAGCTGTCTCACTATGCCACGTATTTGATCCCCAATGAGCCCACGAAAGTGTTGAAATTTCAGCACTCGTTGAGAGACGACATTCGGAGGCAATTCGTCACCCACAAATTACAGACGTATGGAGATGTCCTAGACCGTGCCTTGCTGTTCAAGAAGGAGTTGGAGAATGTCAAATTCTTTGAAAAGAAGACTTTTAGTCGAGGAGGCCAGTGTTCGAGACTTGGAATATTTCAGAAGAAGGGGAAAAGTGTGGAAAAAGAAAAGAAAGAGGCTGAAAGTTTGAAGGTGCTGAGTCCAGAGCCAGCCTGGCTCGTATGTCCCCATTGTGGGAGGATGCATAGAGGGAGGCCATGTTTCAAGTTGTTAAGAGCTTGTTTTAACTACGGCCACTAGGGCCATGTGATTAAAGATCGCCCTCACCCAAAGAGAATGGCAGCCAAGAAGCCTAACATGGTGGGTCGAGCATTCGCGGTTAAAGGAAAGGATGCAGAAGCATCGCCTAATGTCGTGGAAGGAACCCTCGCTATTTTCAATGCTTTAGCACATGTGCTTAAGATTCGTGCTTCACGCATTAATTTCTATCTCCCAAATTTGTTTGACATCTTTTGTCTCCTCCGAGGATTTTGGAATATGCTTTAGTTGTATCAATACCTACGGGGTCAACTCTGGTCACCGATATCGTGTATCCGGGGTGTATTGCTTGGGTTAATAGATTTCAGTTGCCAGTGGATTTGATCTTGCTTGAGATGCACAATTTTGGTGTAATCCTAGGTATGAATTGATTGACCAGTTATCATGCTAATATGGATTGATTCCATAAGAAGGTTCATTCGATATTCCGGACTGTGTGTCCTTTTATTTCCAAGGTGTAGTGCAGAAAGGACCCCCGTGTTTGATTTCGGTCTTGCCTGCCTGTCATTTGATTTCAAGCAAGTGTCAAGTCTATTTGGCTTATGTTAGCACGATTGAAAGTCATAATGTGTTGGCAAGAGATATCCTGGTAATTTGTGAATTCGAAGAAATTTTTTCTAAAGAATTGCCTAGTTTGCCTCCACATCGCAAGATAGAGTTTGAGATAGAGCTTGTACCCAAAGCAGCACCAATATCAAGGGCGCCGTACAGAATGGCACCAGCGAAGTTAAAAGAATTAAAATAGTAATTGTAAGAGCTTTTGGACAAAAGATTCATTAGGCCAAGTATATTGCCATGGGGAGCCCCAGTGTTGTTCGTGAAGAAGAATGATTGATCCTTGAAATTGTGTATCGATTATTGGGAGTTAAATAAGATTACCATAAAAAATAAGTATTTGTTGCCATGAATTAATGACTTGTTTGATCAATTGTAAAGGCCCTAAGTTTTTTTTACGATAGACCTCCGATCGGGTTATCACCAATTGAGGATTAAGAAGGAAGATGTGGCGAAGACTACTTTCCGACCGATGTATGGCCATTATGAATTTTTGGTGATACTGTTTGGGTTGACGAATGCCCCTGTAGCATTTATGGATTTGATTAGCTGGGTATTCCATCGCTATTTGGATCAGTTTGTTGTGGTGTTCAGCGTTGATATATTAATCTACTCAATGAGCTATGATGAGCACGATACACATTTAAGGATTGTACTCCATATACTTTGAGAGAGGCGGTTGTATGCCAAGTTCAGGAAGTGCAAATTTTAGCTCGAGGAGGTGATGTTCTTAGGACACATCATATTGAATGGAGGCATTTCGGTGAATTCGAAGAAGATTGAGGCCGTTTTGAATTGGAGCCGACCGACGACGATAACCAAAGTCAGGAGTTATTTGGGAATGACTGGCTATTATCGAAGATTTGTAGAGAATTTTTCGAGCATTGCAATGCTGATGGCCCACTTGATGTGGAAGGAGACTAAATTTGTTTGAACGGATGAATGTGAACTTAGTTTCCAGGAATTGAAGAACTGGTTAACGTCCGCCCAGATTCTAATGATTCTCGAAGGATCCGGCGGATTTGTAGTGTATTGTGATGCGTTTAAGAATAGTTTGGGCAGTATTTTAATACAACACTGGAAAATGGTGGCATATAGGTCAAGGTAATTGAAGACTTATGAGAAGAACTACCCAACCCACAATTTAGAGTTGACAGCGGTGATCTTTACTTTGAAGATTAGAAGGCACTACTTGTATAGTGAAAAATTTCTAGTGTACTCCGATCATAAGAGCCTCAAATAATTTCTTTTTAAAAATGAGCTGAATATGAGGAATATGAGGTAGAGAAGATGGATGGACTTTCTTAAATATTATGATTGTGAAATTCAATAACAACTTGAAAAGGCAAATATTGTGGCTGATACTCTGAGTTGACGAGCTTGCTTTATGGCCACTTTGAGGATTAAAGAAATGGAGATATTTGAATGTATGTGGCCGTGTGATATCAAGAGGCATGTCCAAGACAACAGAATGATGATTTCATTCTTCCAAGTTCAACCGGAGATTTTAGGAAGAATTAAAGAGAGTCGGGTGGATGATCCATTCTTAGTGGACATTGTCGGAGATATTAATCAGGATTTTAGAGTTGATTTTAGTATTTGGACCGATGGAGTTTTGAGGTTTAAGGATCGGATTTGTGTGTCGTATATTGGAGAATTGAAAGAGAAAATTATGAAGGAAGCCCACCGATCCAAGTACACAATTCATCCAGGAATTAATAAGATATATCAAGATTTGAGGAGGATATTTTGATTGAGGAACATGAAAAGAGAAATTGTAACTTTTGTCGGGAGTTGCTTGACTCGTTAGCAGCTGAAGGTCGAGTACAAGAAGCCATTCGGTTGGTTGCAACTGATGCCCATTTCTAGCTGGAAGTGAGAAGACATGTCGATGGATTTTGTTATGGGTTTGTCGAGGACATTTAGAAATCATGATACAATTTGGGTAATTGTTGATCGGCTCGCGAAATCTTTTCTAATAGGTAATTTAGTATTATTATGCATGAAGATAATCAATTCAGTCTTATGATAGGACTCTATTATATATTTCTTACAACATTTTTCATAGGGACTTGTTATCTCTTCCTTCTATGAGCTCAAGTTATGGAAGAACCAACTGAGAAAAAAAATACAATGACTTAATCTCTCCATCGTCAACTTGTTTATTTGTCCAAATTCTTTCTTAAGTAAATAACTAATTGTATTAAAATAAAAATTTTTACACAAGAAGCTCCAAAAATAGGAAGCTTTGATAGATTTTAAAAACTATAGAAATCTACCCAAGTTACATGGAAAATGCCTACTCTGTTAGGATTCTATCAACCTACATCATTATGAGACCGAACACAACCCACAATCTATGCTCACTTTGTCATAATTGTTGGCATAGAATGGACGGCCGGACAGTGAAGGCATTGTACACAACCACACAGACACAATAAAGTGCAGAGGAAAGGAAAAGAGATGAATATCGAATATTTTACGTGAAAAATTCTTGTAAATTAAGAAAAATATTACGGGATATTGAATCCTCTAATAAACCTCTAAATGAGATTAGGTTTTACAAACCACCAGAGGCAGAAAAGAAGAATAGAGCACAAACAACACTTATGCTTTTTTCTCACAGCTCACCTTTCTTCCACTCTTCCTCTCCTCTGTCTCATACAAGGCTTAGCGCACAAACAACATCTCTATTTCTCAAAATTATCTCTTAAGAATATATCACTCACACACACACACACACACACACATATAGAAGTGCATCGAGGCCACCAACCACCCTGGCTGCATGGTGGTTGGTTCTCGTCTTCCAATGCCTGCAACAGTAGGCGCACACTTTGCAGCAGCAGGCGACACATGTATACTCTGCAGACTGTCCTACCAATAACCCAAGAATGACGTCTTCTCAACTACCTAATAAGGTGGGTCAAATACACGCCTACAGTCGCAGAATGTCATACAACATGCCTATTTTCAAATGATTAACATTTGTTGACCGTTTTCTTCTCAGGTCTGATCAGTACCCTTGTTGACCGAAAACATTTCTTGCGTTGATCACGCTTTCACTCAGTCCTTGGACATCAGCCTCATAAGGTCCTCGTGCATTCTTTAAGTCCTCGCCTCCAGGAATTACCCTTGGATCTCGGACTCCACAACAGAGGTCCCGCACATTTCATAATGTCCGTGTCTATTTTCTCAATCAATAGATAACTGCATAAGTCTGCGGACACATTCCCACACAGGGAGTGACCCCAAAAAACTTTCCCTCACGATCGAGTCGAGACAGAATCAGTTATACCAACAATGTCACAGTAAGCTTCCAACTTTTTCTTTGATAAAACTTTGGTAATCATGTTTGACCCATTTTTATCCGATCGGACCTTCTCTATTGACAGCCGCCCTTCATTGATAGTATCTCTCACCCAATGATATCAAATGCCAATGTGCTTCGATCTTGAATAGAATGAGGAGTTTTTTACAAGTTTTTGATACTTTGGCTATCACAGAGTACCACATACTGTTCTTGTCTTAAGCCCAACTCTTGAATGAGCCTTTTCATCCATAACATCTCCTTACTATCCCCAATCACATCAATGAACTCGGCCTCCATAGTAGAAAGGGCAACGTACTTTTACAATTTAGACTGTCAGGAGACTGCTCCTCCAGCAAACTTTACCAAGTACCCTGATATAGATTTTTGAGAGTCAATATCCCCGACCATGTCTGCATCTGTGTAGCTGACCAACTAGAGCTTCTCTTTTCCAAAATGCAGACTCATCTTTGAAGTCCCTCGGAGATATCTGAGGATTCACTTCACAGCAGACCAATACTTTATCCCCAAATTCGAGAGAAATCGGTTGACAAGACCAACTGCAAGTGTAATATCTGGCATTATACACACGGTCGCGTACATCAGGCTACCAACGGCCGAGGAGTAAGGTATTCTACTCATATGGGCTTTCTGTGTCTGAGGACGGACACTGTTTCTTACTTAGCCTGAAGTGGTTAGCCAGTGAGGTGCTTACCGCCTTAAAGTTTTCCATGTCGAAGCGTTGCAACACCTTTTTAATGTAGCTTTTCTAGGACAATTAGAACTTCTTGTTTTTTCAATCGTGAAATATTCTGATCCTTAGATTCTATATTGCCGGTGCGAGGTCTTTCATGACAAATGATTGTCCCAATTGCTCCTTCAACTTCTTGATCTAAGTACTATTTTGTCTGACAATCAGCATGTCGTCTACATGAAGGAGGATGACAAAATCATCTTTGAAAGATCTCTACACAAAGACGCAGTGATTAGAAATAGTCTTTTGGTATTATTGTCCAACCATAACAGACTCAAACTTTTTATACCACTATCTTGGAGCTTGTTTTAATCCGTACAAACTCTTCCTTAGACGACAGACCAATCATTCATTTCCCTTTATCTTGAATCCTTCTAGTTATTTTATATAAATTTTCTCTTGAAGATCACTATGGAGAAACACTGTTTGAACATCCAGTTGCTCTAACTCCAAGTCTAAGACAGCTGTCAGGCCGAGCACAACACAGGAAAAGGATATTTTAACCACAGGTGCAAAGATTTTATCAAAATCCACACCTTTGCGCTGATTAAAACCTTCACTACAAGCCGTGCCTTGTACCTGGGCTGCATGGAGTCCCCGAACGTCTTCAATCGAAATACCCACTTATTCTTTAGGATTCTCTTCCTCTTAGGAAGCTCGACCAGATCAAAAGTGTGATTCTCATGGAGAGAATTCATTTCGTCTTTTATTGCTTCCAGCCATCTCTCCTTATTTTCATCTTCCATAGCTTCTTCATACGTCTTGGGTTCTCCTACATCAGTGAGTAAGATATACTCACCAGGAGATAGTCGCACGGATGGCCGTCTCTTACAGGAGGATCGTCTGACAGAAACATCATCGTCAAATTGAGGAGTCACTTCCTCCTGATCTTCGTTAGGTGTCATGGTCGCCTCATCATTGTCCTCGACCATTCCAGGACCATTGTCCTCGTCCTCCAGAGACACCGGACATATAGTTTCAACAATCAACTTGTCTGTCCGTGCAATATCAGACTTAGTCTTCCTTGCAATGTCCTTAATAGTCTCATCATCAACAAAAGTCACATCCCTTGATTGGATGAGTCTTTTCTCAACAGGATCATAAAATCTGTAGACTTGTTCATCTTTCCCATAGCCCAGAAACACACACTACTTCGTTTTTTGCTCCAGTTTGCTCATTTCATCTCATGGGATATGAACATAAGCTTTGTATCCATACACTCTTAGGTGGTCATAGAAGGGCACCATATCCGTCCATATCTTTTCTGGCACATCACCCATTAATGGCTTACTGGGTGACCTATTGATAATATAGGCCGCGGTCTTTAATACTTCTGCCCAAAAAGAACTGGACAGCTTTGCCTTCGAGAGCATACACCTCACCATTTCCAATAGTGTAAGATTCATACGTTCGGCCACTCCGTTCAGTTGAGGCATTTTGATGTCATTTTCTGTTATCTGATGCCATGAGTCTTACAGTAGGCATCAAAAGTCCCAATGTATTCCACTCCATTGTCGCTATGAATGGTCTTCAAATTCTTCCCTATTTGACGCTCCACAAGAGCATAAAATTACTCAAACACAATAAGGACTTGGTCCTTGGTCTTCAGTGGGTAAACCCACAACTTCTTGGAGCTATCGTCAATAAAGGAAACAAAGTATTGGGTTCCACCAAAGGACATCTTCTTAAATAGTTCACACACATCTGTGTGGATAAGATCAAGCACATCAGCCTTCACAGAGGGCGAGTTTTCATGAAACAAGACTCTATACTACTTCCCAGCCATACAATGAGGACACGTCCTCAGACCATCTTCATTCAATTTTGGGATGAGACCTTTTCTGGCCAGATGACATAGCCTCGTTCGCTCATGTGGCCCAACCTCCTGTGCCTCAGGTCCTCGGACTCTTTGTTGGTGATGAAATTTGCATCCCTTGTGAATGCAGGCGCCTCCAATACGTGCAGGCCCAATGACTTCTTCCCACGTGCTACCACTAGAGATCCTCTGGTCAGCTTCTATTCGCTTTCACAGAAGGTATTGCAGTAACCTTCATCATCCAATCTGTCAGCTGAGATTATATTCATCCTAATATCTGGGACATGTCGCACATGCTTCAATGTCAAATTTATCCCATTATTGGTGATCGGTACAACATCACCTCTTCTAACGACTAGAGATGTCTCTTAATTTTCCATCCTTATCACTCCAAAATCTCCAGGAGTGTAGGATGGGAATAGACTTCTTTTGGACGTGGCATGCAGAGAGGCACTAGAATGAACCACACAATCGAACTCATATTCCGTCAGGCTTGTCACGTTTTCTTCACATATCAATAGGAGATCCTCTCCTGTGACCACAGAGACCGAGAACTTTTTCTCGCCACATCTTTTTTCACCTTTCTCCTTTTCAATGTTTTCACGCTTCAATTTATAACAAAATCTTTTAATATGGACTTTCTTCCCACAGTAATGACATTCCATCTTTTGATTACGAGACCATGACTTATTGCATCCCTTTTCTCCATGTTTGGGTCCGTAGCCTATACTCCTTCCCCATGACTCTGTCACGAGGACCTCGGAGTGCTGAGATGTCAACGTTTCTTGAGACCGCCGTATCATTTTTCTTATTCAGCACGGCTCCTTTGGCCATCTTCAGCGTCACAATGCCATCAGGAATTGTGTTGGTAATGGAGATTCTCATTACCTACCATGAGCTTGGGAGGGTTTTCAGGAGCCATAATCTCAGCATTTCATCCTTGAACTTAATCCCCATGCCACCCTGGAACTCGTTTAGGTCATTTGTAATGGATGAGATGTCATTGTATCGAATCTGCATCAACTTTATCAGATGGCAGATCTTGTTGTTGTCGGTTTTGGAGGCGTACATCTTCTCCAACTTTTTCCACAATGTCTTGGCATTCGTTTCACTCCTAACGTTGTTATACATGCTATCATCTACGAACTTTCGTATGTAGCCGCATACCTGCTTGTGCTCCAGCACCCATTCCTCGTTTGATTTTGCCTCCGACTTTTGAGTGGCGAATACCGGATTGTGTATGGAATTAACAAACAGCAAGTCGGACATCTTAC
>JAOVVI020000775.1:0-16377 GCA_028571085.2 Nepenthes alata | reverse complement strand
GCATTCAACAAAGTCACCGTACAAAGAACCAGTGTCTCTGATATCAATTATTGGCACAAAATGGACGGCAGAACAGTGAAGGCACTGTACACAACCACAGTAAAGTGCAGAGGAAAGAAAAAAGAGATAAATATCAAATATTTTACATGGAAAATACTTATAAATTAAGAAAAAAATTACGGGACACTGAGTCATCTAATAAATCACTAAATGAGATTAGGTTTTACAAACCACCAGAGGCGAAAAAGAAGAATAGAGCACAAACAATACTTGTATTTTTCTCTCACAGCTCACCTTTCTTCCTCTCTTCCTCTCCTATGTCTCATACAAGGCTTAACAAACAAACAGCCTCTCCATCTCTCAAAATTGTCTTTTAAGAATATCACACATATACATATGTATATAGAAGTGCATGGAGGCCACCAAATACCTCGGCTGTATGGTGGTTGGTGCTCGTCTTCCATTGCCTGCAATAGAAGGCACACGTCCTGCAGCAGCAGGCGGCGCATGCATGCTCTGCAGACTTTCCTACCAACTGTCCAAGAATGACGTTTTCTCAACTACCCAACAAGGTAGGTTAACAACACGCCTACAGTCGCAGACTGTCATATAGTATGCCTATTTTCAGATGATCAACGTCCGTTGACCCTTTTCTACTTAGGTCTGATCAGTACCCTTGTTGACCAAAAAAATTTCTTATGCCGATCACGCTTTCACTCAGTTCGTGTACACCAGTCTCACAACATCTTCGTGCATTCTTCAAGTCCTCGCCTCCAGGTATTACCCTTGGATTTCGGACTCCACAGCAAAGGTTCTCAGGCATTTCATAATATCTGCGTCATTTCCTCAATCAACAGACAATTATACAAGTTCGCTGACACATTCCCACATAGGGAGTGACCCCAACAATAATTTGATCACCTCTGTGAGGTACTTGCTCTTGTTAGTTTCTTGATATTTTCTTTCTTGTTTTCATTAATATGTGGGCCCTCGACCCTTGATATTCCTTTGTTGGTCACCTTTAAAATTGATAAATGCCAAGGTTCAAACGGCTGACCCAATAAAACCATACTATTTCGAACGAAGTCCATTCCAAAGTTCACTTGCCAAGTATCAAATATTAATGGGAGGATTAAATCTTGGTCTTTCAACTCATCCAAATTATCAAAGAATGAGAATGAATTGTTTTAAGGAATATCAAGACTCATATTTAATCACATCATTCTTGAGCACATGAGCTTCTATAACATTCTTGCTCGACTTCGTTGAGGTAAACAAATCATCAAGAACTCTACCCATAAATTTGTAGATCATATTAGATTTTTTATGACAAGACTTTACACTATAGCCAAGAGCCTTGTGATGCAGCATCACAAAGATTTATTAAAAATTATGGTTACACCCAACAATAAGCGAGATCAATTAAAGAAGCCTACAATACCTATTAACCTCAATGCAAATTCTTACATAACTAATTCACTCATACATATTAGTTTGTTGATTTGCATATAGATGCTTCAAATCACATCCCAGGCCCAAGATCGAAATTAATATATTTCATAATCTGTAGTTATCATAATTTGATTTTAAATTACGACCCATAAATCAATTGTTGACTAAACTGACTTAAACTCAAACCGAATATCGGGATACAAACCTATATCAAATATTGTTAATTGGCCTAGAAAATATATATATAATAATCAAATCAGAAGATCTAAAAATTATACAATGTCTTCAATTACTTGATATCAAAATATAAATAAGAAAAAATATCTCAACTAAAAATAAAATTATCAATCATAATTTATCTGAAAGTACTGATCAAATTTAAATATCGTTGTCATTGACTAGTAGCCTTCCATAAACATAACCAAAATATCAAAATAAAAAAAAGACAAAAGCTACAATTCTAAACCAAAATTTTACAATAAAACTTTTAATTGTTCAAACACACTTAAAGCTAAAATTCATAATAGTTCTCTTTTGATCCCAATCTCTTACAATATACCAAGCCCTCTAATAAAAAAAATTGACAAAATAGAGGTAATAATAAGTGTAATGCTTAACAAAGTATATACAATCTCATATGTAGATACATACCACACAAAACATGTAAAAGATAATATGTCATGGTGGAAATTCTGAAATATTGATAGCATCACTTATCGATAAAGCATACAAAAATCATATACTTATTATCAAATATACCAAAATTATGTAATTATATAAATTATGTCAAAATTATACTAATGTGTGGAGGACCAAGGATTGATAATAATTTTATCAACAAATGGCAAATATTAAAATTTCAGTTATAATATTTTCACATAACTAAAAGATATAGACCATCCTTAACGAATCATAAGTAAATAGGCTAGATATTATTCTCTATAATCGATGTCGAACGTCACCTTTCTAACTTACAGATGTTATGTTTAATTTTTAATTTACTAATAATATATTATGACATATTCGATTATTTTATCAATTATATGAAATAATTCTTATATAATCAAATTTTAAAACTTTACACAAATACGAATATAAACATATTTTTTTCATATTAGAGAAATTGATTTCTTATTTCAAAGTAAAAAGTAGAATTTTTCTTACTTTTTTATTAAAATATGTGGCATGCCAAAATAGAGTAAGAAATATGAATGTGGAGGAATTTTAATGTGTAGATTAAAGGCATGTAGAACTATTATGCAAAAATTATAGAAAATCAACATAATTTGTATAATTTTTATCATTTTCTTACATAATAAAAACACAGAGAAATAAAAGAGGTCAAATTTGTTAACATGCAAAAGTATTCATGTAAAAATCAATGACATGTAGGAGTATATATATAATATTTAAAGACATATAAAAATAGTAACATAAAAATTTAATATTTGAACATGATTTATACGAATTTAAAATATGTACGTTATAAAATTTTATAAAATGAGAGTATAATTATATATATAGTCTAAAATAATTGAAGTATGTAAATAAAATAAGTATGAATATTTAAAATAAAAAATATTCAAAAATTATTAAAAAAGATCAATAATAAAAGAATAAATGATTTAAATGTATTTACCTTCACTCATTTTTACCCAAAGGTTACTTAATTTCAACTTAAATCCTCCTTCTACATCTCTCTCCTTTTCTCTCTTTTTCTTTTTTTCTACTCTTTTTCTCTTCTTTTCTCAAAATTTAGTTGTAAATAAATTAAAATTAATTGACCTATTCATAAAAAAACTAATACATATGCATTGGTCAGGTGTGTCTAGCATTTAGACAAAATCCATACTGTATACGAGTGCAAATCAATCTTCCATCAAGTACCAATATTTTAGTTTAAATATACACATGTGCCACTCAAATGCATATCATGCATAAATATTCTATCTAAAACAAATTCATCTTTATTAGGCCATGTCAAGCACCATTCAAATTAACTTTTTTTACTCCGATATTTAATTTTTTGATCCAAAATCTCACTTAATTCTAAAAATTTATTAATTAAATTAAATTAAATATTATTAAAATAATTTTTTATGATTCATACCTTATATGTCTTCCCTCTAAATAAAAACTTTTGTCATCAAAATTTTATGTACCTTAATGATAAAATAAATACGGTTACTTTTCTCAAATCTCGCATTCTCTCTCTCTCTCTCTCATGTGGCCTCTTCGAAATAATAGTTTTTCCATTAGATATTCACTAATAGGATGACCTGTGAATGAAGCACTTGATTTCATTTTCGCCAAAATCTGATTCCATTCCTCTATATATGTTAAATATCTATTAATCATCAATAGTTCATATTTAATAATGCGATGGGTCATGGACATATTTATGGAGTATCGATATATGAAAAATATTATACACATCCTCTAAACTTGGGGGTAGAGCTAATTGATATACCATATCACAAATTCTTTTCAAAATTTGAAACAACTTAATCAATTTCTACTTCAGTTTTCCTTTAAGTTCAAATTAAAAGACTCCTTCCGATAGAGATACCCTTAAAAAAAAATAATCATCAACTTTTAAGCTCAACTCTAACCTCTTGGTGTCCACATAATTTTTTTATCAACTCTGAGTAATTTTAAGGTGGTTTCATATTAAATAAATTTTATTTGATATCTTTTGAATCACTTCTAGTCCCAGGAGATACCGATCCCAAATTTCCTTCCAATGAATTGAAAAATGATATTTTCTTCCATAAAATACTTCAAAAGGAGTTATGTCAATACTTGCTTGATAAATGTTATTATAAGTAAACTCGACTAATAATAAATAATCGTCCAAGGTCTCTTTCATTTTTAAAATTAAAACTCTCAACATATTTGCTAAAATTTAGATTGTCCATTTTGATTGCCTTTCCGTTTGGGGATAATAAGCTATACTGAATTTTAAGTTTTTACCTAACTCTCAATACAAACTTTTTTAAAATTTAGATACAAACTTTGGGTCTCAATCTAATATAATAGAATACAAAATTTCATAAAATATCACTACTTCATTTATATATAATCTCACAAAACGATTCCTCAAGAACGTCGTCCAAACAGTAATAAAATGGGCTGACTTAATTATTCAGTCAACGATCATCCAAGCTGTATCATAATTTATTGATGTCCTTGACAAATCCATTATAAAATCCATTGATACATGTTTTCACTTTCAGCATGGGGTTGGCATATGTTGTAAAAATTTGATAGTTTCTTATACTCAGCCTTTACTTGTTAAAAAATCATGAATCTTCATACATAAGATGTAATTTTTCTCTTCATGTTAAGCTACCAAAATATCATTCATAAGTCTTGATACATCATATCAATTCTTAGGTGGATAGTGTACTTTGATCAATAAATTTTATTTAAAATTTTTTCTTTCAATTCCTCAATATTGAGTACACATATCTGATCCCAAAATCTAAATACTCTACTAACTCTAATATTAAAATCAACCATGGACTTCCTATTCAAATCTCCAGCTATACCCCCCAAATGGAGGGTTCATTTGCATTCGTTTAGTTTTTTGAATTATCATCAGTTGCACATAAAAATATAATAAGATTATACACATACCTTGGGAAGGCCTCTTGGTGTCGTTCACCCTTATTCTATATAGTGTCTCCATTTTTTTAATTATTAAATGGGCCATTAAATTTATTATCTTTCAATTAAGGCATCCGTTATCACGTTGACCTTCCCCACTTGATAATAAGTTTTGTAATCATAGTCATTAAAAACATCCATTTACCTCATTTATCTCATGTTTAGTTCTTTTTGAAAGAATATATATTTTAAACTTTTATAATTTGAATATACTAAAAATCTCTCTCCGTACATATAGTGAGTTCAAATTCTTAAGGTAAAAATTATCTTTACGAACTCCAAATCATGGGTTGAGTAATTCTTTTTATAAGTTTTCAATTGTCGTGATCCCTATATAATTACTCTCCCATGTTGTATTAACATACACCCCAATCCATTCTTTGACTCAGCACAATAAATTACAAATCTACCAAATATTTTTAGAATTGCAAAGATCAGGATGGTCATTAAGCGATCTTTTAATTCCTAAGAGGTTCTTTCACACTCTTCATATCAACAAAACTACATCTTTCTCTGTATAAGATAGATCAACAGCATTACAATTCTCAAAACAATTTTCATAAATCTTCAATAATAACTAGCCATTCACAAAAAAAAACAAAAAAGAAAAAAACATCGTACCTTTGACACAATGTTTGCTTGATTCCAATTCATTATTCAATATTTTTAGGACCGATTGAAATGTCTCTTTTAGAAATCATGTGGCCTAGAAATATCATTTCCTTGAGTCAAAATTTACACTTCTATAACTTTACATATAATCATCTCTCCGGAATCATTTGCAATGTAATTCTCAAATGAATCTCATATTTATTATAACTCTTCAAGTGGATAAAAATGTCATTAGTAAATATCACCACAAATTTATCAAGATAAAATTGGAATACTCAATTCATCAAATTCATATATATATATATATATAGAGTATTAGTTAACTCAAAAAGTAACAAAAACTCATAAAAGTCATATTTTATTTGAAAGGCCATCTGCATCACATCCTCATTCTTAATCATAAAATGATGATAACTTAATTGAATATTAATCTTTAAAAATATATAAACCCCTTAAAATTAATCAAACAAATCGTCTACTATCAGCAACGGGTATTCATTCTTGATGGTTATCTTATTTAGCTCTTGTAATCTATGCACAACCTTAAAAGCTCATCCTTCTTCCTGACAAACAATATTAGTGTACTCTAGTATAACATGTTTGATCGAATGAAGCCATTCTTTGATAATTATTGTAATTATTTCTTTAATTTCTTCAATTCTAAAGGCGTCATTTTATATGAGGCTTTATACACTAATGCCAATTCTAGCATTATCTCTAATTTGAACACAATCTTCCTATTCAGCGATAACTCAAGTAGATTGTGACGGACCACATTTTTTCTAATCGGAATCCAATAGAGTTTCGGTAATAAAACGGCCGTCAAATTGATACAACCTGTACAAAATCCTAAATAGTATACAATTTTAACAAAATAATCACAACACAGGATTCACATGACCATAATATATTCGTGGCTCCAACATCGTGTTTCTGAAAATAACACCGAAGAGAGAGATGCCATTAGGTATCAGTATACAAATCATAAATAATATGTGAAAGTATATACATCCATCACATACACAACGAAAACTAAACTATCAATCCATCGTCCATATACAAGTACATGTCTACCAATAATATACAAAAGTATTCAATATGGTACAAAATCATAAAATCTAAATCCGTAAGACCATTCTCCAAGTCTTTGTGCCTAATCGACTTCTAATTTTCTACCCTGCCCTATCAAGTATAAGCTCGTCCTCATTTGGAGGTAAGAAAAAATAATAATGGTGAATTAAATATTCAGCAAGTGTAATATAATCAGGGATAATATATAATATATTCAAAATAAAATAGGAAAGGGAATATGAGCAATATGTATGAATGTATATATATAAAATATGATCAAATATACTTTTCAAAATATATTTATCTTTTTTGTTTTACTTATTCTTCATTTAAATTCTAAAACATATAGAAATTTATTATCATTGCGGATCAAGGCCAGTTGACTTTACCAGCTAACGGTACGATAGAACGAGAAAAGGAATGTGTTTGCTTCTACACATTCTAAAGTATAAACCCATGCAATTCAATACCCCGTGGTGAGTGGTATACCTTTAACCCAATATACGGGGCCATATCACATATGCCACCATATCCCCCGTGGTCCAGAGATAATTATCGTATTTTTACAATAATATCCTAAGGTATATTAGGGAATACTACCATCTGAAATATAAATTATTGATCTAATTTCATAATTACTTATTCTCAGAAAATTTTATACTTATTCTTAAAATATTGTTCTCATTTTGGGAGAATAATTCATCAAACATAATATATCATAAAATTTTCTTCTGATACTTCTTATAATTTACATAATTCTTATGGGTTTAAATCTTCATATGATTTAAATTATATGCATGATCATTATAAAGTATGAAAAAAATAAAAAGTCTTACCACCATAAGCAAATGTAACTTTAGAGTTTCTAGACAATAAATACATTCAGAATTATATATAACATAATTTATTGAGCATATACAAAGTAACATATATAACATACATGTGGTTAAATATCACTATTTATATTCGATAATATTTTTAAAATGCATAAAATTAATATAAATAAGTTACATGTGTATAATACCAAATATACGGAGTACCCGAGTCCATAAAGTTAGGGTTACAAATTTCTAATGCCAAATTATACATAAATTACAATTAATTCGTGTAAAATCAAAGGGGGCACGGGTTAAGATTTTCTGTGAACATAATACCGTATAAAACTATCGAATCGGACACTCAATTTATAAATTAATATATTCAAGATATGGGTAACAATATTCTAAATCCAATTTATGTAAAATTTTAAAATAAATGGGTAAATCGTTCGGGAGCAGGGTTAGAGTTTCCCGGTCGAAAACAGGTTAAAACTAAGAAATCAATATATGTGCATACTCAAATCATGACTATTACAATATATAAACTTAATCGGGTATCGGAATGATAATATCCAATTAAAATGAAATAAAAATGTAAAAAAATGAGAGAAAATGGTATAAGTGCACTTATTTTGACCAAATCTACAACTTCTCTAACTATCTCCAAATCAGAATTAAATCCAAAAGCCTTGATTTCTTCATTCTCTCTCTTCTCTTTTACATTTTCTCTCTCTCCTCTCTCCCAGATCTACGAAATTTTTACACGTAGAAAGAACTATTACAGCTTTATAACACACTGGCGCTTGAGCGCCAGTCGAGCGCTGGTTGAGCGCCAGCGTTACAAAGGGGCCGCGCTCAAGCGCTCTTCTTCGAGCGAGCCTTGAGCATGCGATTCTACCAACCCGCTCAAGTGCCGAGTCTCTTGATTCCTTTTAAGCTTCCGATACTAATTTTTTGAACATACTTAAACCTAACCTTGATTATAATGTCTTAATTACCTATAATTATAATATTCAAAAACTGATACATTACATAGATCCTCAAAGGAAATATCCTCAAACTCCTTTACCACATGGTTCTCTTCGACTGGCACATTATTACTTCTGGCAGTGGTAATATATGTAAGGTATGCTTGACACCAGCTTTTTATCAAATAACATGCATGTTGGGTCGAAATCATATTGATTGACTATTTTTATTTTATTTCCTAAAAATAAAAGAGTTCATGAATCAAAATCATAAAATACACCATCTTATAGAAATAATTTACATTGATATGGTAGCATACTGACCAATCCATACCTAATATTATATTAAAATCATGCATGTTTAGTAAAATTAAATCTACAACTAATTTAAATCCATTTATCTAAACAATACTCATAGGGCATATAATATCTATTAATAAAAATGAACTCGTAGATGTTAATACCACTATTGAATGCTTCATACTTCTTGGGGATGACTGCAATGACAAACAAATTTTAGGGATCCAAATGAGTGCATAGACCAAGATTCAACAACGCATGTGCGAAAGTCTCAAAAACTAGAAGTTTATATTCAACCACCGAAAGAGACTATCTGCATTCTTGACTATTATTGCAAATGTTCTCCCAAAAGCACATAACTTTCTCATCATTTTCCTCAAAGTGTAGTGGTAATCCTTGATCATATAATCAGATTGATCACAGCTAAAACACTCCCTTGTCTGCTTGTAACATGATCTCCCTCATTGTAACTTTTCGGGATGTAGACATGCAAGCTTTGACTGTTGTTAGTCTAACTTGCCTTAAAATTTCGCTCTTTTTTTCCTTATAAAAGGATGGGATCTTTTTTATCCCAAAATTTAGCATCCTTGGCTTGCATTTTCCTTCTTAAAAAAACATGTACGTCTCCTACTCTTGTTCATAATGCAAAGCTCGATCCAAAACTTCTCCATATGTTCTCAATTTAAAGGTCACTAACTATTTTCGGATAATATCGTTCAATCCTTGTAAAAAGTTTCTTGCTTTCGTCATCTCATCCATGACTACATGAGGAGTATAACGAGCTAATTTTTTAATTTTAAATCATACTCCACAAATAATCTATCTCTTCTTCAAACCTAGAAGAGTCAAACTTAGCATTGACCTCCTCCGAGTAGTTTATTATTTCAAATACCTTCTTAATTTGTCGGATCCATATCTTTGTTTTTGTTGGATTAAGATTACCCAAAAACTCCGATACTCATTTGTTTGTAAACCAGTCATGTAACCCATTGATTTACTTCCCTCAGCTCTGAATTTTGCGTTCTTCGAGTCATTTGGTCAATCACATCTTCCATCCTTACCATAATTGTGAGATAATCCTCCTGGCAATTAGGGCATGATCATGCTTTACCCTATATTGCTGACATTTTTGAACCCATCATAAGAAAAATAATTCAAATTTAAAATTTTTCAAATTAAAGAAGATATTTTCCTTACGACTTTTTGTAATACCACTTTACTCTATCATATCCCCAACTCAAGATCAAACTTAATTTAATTTATAATCTGTAGTTATTTATTTTAATCAAATTTTAAATTACGACCCACAAATTAAATTTTGACTCAACCGACTTAAACCCAATCTGAACACTCGGATACAAATCTATATCAAATATTGTTAAACAGTCCAGATAATATATACATAAATATAATAATTATATTATAAGATTCAAAAGTTACATCTGAAAGTATCTCCGACTATCGTCAACTATTTGACATCAAACTATAAGTAGAAAAAAGTATTTCAACTAAAAATTAAAGTATTAACTATAATATATTCAAAAGTAGTGATTAAATCTAAATATCACCATTATTATCAGCCAGTGGCTGTACAAAAATATAAACAAAATACCAAAGTCAAAAACATAAAAACTATAATTTTAAATAAAAAATTTACAATAAAATATTTAATTATTCAAAAACCTTAAAGTTATAATTCTAAATAGTCCTCTCTTGATCCCAATCTCCTATAAGATATAAAGCCCTCCAATTTGAAATGTTTACAAAATAGAAATAAGAGTGAGTTTAATATTAAATAAAGTATATATACTATCATATGTGGGTACATACCGAATAAAACACATTAAAGATAATGTCATATTTAAAATTTCAAATGTCAATAATGTCAATCTTCGATAAAGTATGCAAAAGTTATATACTATGATCAAATATACTAAAACTGTATAAATATATAAATTATGTCAAAATTATGCTAACGTGTAAAGGATCAAGGATTAATTATATCCTTGCCAACAAATGACAAATATTAAAGTATAGATTATGATTATTTTTACATAATTAAAAGTCACACACCACTAGTTACGATATGTGGATGGATAAACTCTATTATTCTCAATAGTTGAGATCAAATGTCACTTTTTTGATCGGTAAATATTACATTTGACTTTTAATTTACTAATAATATATTAAAATATATTAAAATATATCCAAATATATTTTATTAATTTTTTTAATGATTCTTATTTGATTATGATGGGTATGTCCATAAATGGACCGACTCAATATCTAAACCCGCTGATGGAGGAAGGGCCTAGGAAGTGGCAGCCCACAACGCGGTTCCATGAGCTCAAATATCAGTGTGGCGACGTGGTCTGCTCAACACTGACCAACAAAAAACGGCGATCAAGGCAGGTTCGTGGGAATCCCTTAGCTCATCAGCCGACAAATAGTATAATACCGCACTTGCCGTAATCGTCCCGAGTAGCTCAGCAAATATTTCTGAAATATTATCCAAAATCATACATTTTCCCAAGATGTAAGTTATAGCCCAACAAATTTTTTCAGAAGGAAGTTATCATGCGATGACCTCTGAGATCGTTCTGAAAAGGAAAGTAATACTCCCAGACCATCACGGTTGCAATTATAGGCTCACGTGATCCACAAGACAGCTCAACGGATCCGCCAGGATAACCGACAATCCACCACGAGGCCCAAGGGCAGCCGCGACAACTCTAATACTATAAATATCCTTTTACCTCTACAATAAGAGGAATCGAGTAATCTTTACCCTCAAGTATCCCAGAAAGAGCAAAAGAGTTCTCTCTCTCTTTCAAGCCACTTAACCCGAAAGTGCACGCTCTCTAGAAAGCCAATCCTCGTCGAGTGTATCCCGCGGAGCCAAATTCTCCAATCCACACTTAACCCCCCGTTCCTTCATATATACATGCATTGCTTACATCCTCCATCTTTCTCTCCGTCTTAGAAAGATTTTTAATTTTAATATCAGAGGATGTACTAGGGTACGAGTCTTACAGTCCTCTGATCTTTCGTTAATTTGTTATGGTATATAGGATCTAAATTATCAAGAATGAAAATCAAATCTACCTCAATTTGACCAACAAAAAGAGATCAAGTGGCTCCTTAATTTATACAGTAATTCAGATCTAAGGACGTATCAAAATTAAAATAAAAAAATTTACACAAATACAAATAGAAACTTATTTTTCTCATACATAAAAAATCAATTTTTTATTTCAAAGATAAAAGTAGAGTTTTTTTTTTACTTTATCCTTCAAATATGTAATGTGCAAAAATAATTGAGTAATAAATATGGACATGTAAGAAATTTAATATGTAGATTGAAGATAAGCATAATTACAATACAAAAATTACACAAATAATTTGTGTAATAATAGAGTAACAATAGAGTAATAGAGTAATAAAATTACACAAAAACTACACAAATAATTTGTGTAATAATAGAGTAATATAATATGTGTAATTGTTATCATTTTTTTACATAATAAAAATACGTAGAGATCAATAGGTAAAATTTGTTAACATGCAAAAGCATATTTGATGAAAGTAAGGATATCAAAGAGTATAAATGCCAAGAATGAGTTTAAATTTTTATTTTAATTATAATTAATTAATTGTGATAATTAAAATTAAGATCAAAGATGAAAAAAAATTAGGTCAAAAGTTAATTTTGGAACGGATTACTGTGAGTTGATAGATACTTGATTGGTAACTTATGCGCATCCATATGTGTTTTGGATAGAGAGAGCATGCCTGATTGTCGTCTGAATAAAGCTTGAGCACATTTTTTCGTATACTCGTACTCAATGTATGCCTGAGAGATACTCAAATACGTTGAAACAGAATACCAATATCTGACACGCACTTGATATGGTGCTTGTGCGCCACTCTATTTGGTTGCATCGCTCGACGTGCACCCGGCAAGCGCTGTGTACTACTCTACTATATAAGTCATGTCCAATTAATATTTGGTCATTTTCTATCAAATTTTGAGAAAGAAAAGAGAATGAGAACAGAGAGCAGAAGTTAGAGAAGCAAATTAAAGTGATCTCAAGCAAAACTTTAGTAATTTAAAATTAAGGCAAGTGTATCTCAAATATTTCTTCCTTTATTACTATTTTTTCTTACTTTATTGAGTATTTATTATTTTAAATATTCATACATGTTATTTTTTTATAACTAAATCATTTATTTTTCACATGTATGTAATATTATTTTTATTTTTTAACAACATTGTATGAAATGTATATCTAAACACATGTATATTATATTAGTCAGTTGATTTCTATAATTTTCTTTCATACATGTGCTAAAATCTTAATTAAATTAATTTTACATGTTTAAAAGTGCTCCTACATATTTAAAATTATTTTACATGTTTTAAAAATTTATTAAAATTGCTCTACATGTTTGCTAACAGATATGAATTGCTGAATTTTCTTAATGCTACTGATTTTTCTATACTATCTTGCTAAAAATAGTTCTACATGTTTAAAAAGATTGCAATTTAATGTTTTATATTTTAAAAATTATCATGTCCAAATTTTTATAAAAATTTTAAGTATTACATGATATAGAAATAAAAAAAATTTAAAAAAAACTTTACAATTTGTTAAATAATTAAGAATTTTTTTTTCAAAATAAGAAAATATAGAGAGTGTGTAGAATTGAGTAAAGTTTTTATTTATTTATAACTTGGATCATTGTAAAAGAATCTGCGAGTGATATATTATGACATATTTTAGTATATTATAGTGATAAATCGATATTCGAACATATCATCTATGGGTAACAGTTGTATTCACTCTTATCTACAGAGTTATATATATGACGGCTCACCTATGGATCTTAAATAGTAGTATAAGATATTAGGTTGTATGAAAATAAATACAACTCAGATTTTGATTATCCTCTTCTTAGTCAATAAGTCTCTACTCGCCTTTAATCTAAAAGAAAATCATGTTTAAATAAAATTTGCATGGCACGTTTGAATTTATGAATTAAAAAGAAATTTTTAAAAGATGTGCATATTTTATATGAAAGTTTATAGCATTATATATGAATTCGATTCATTATTCCTTTCGGCATGATTTAACAAAAATGATATGTTCAATTATGAAATTTATATGTCTTATTGAGTTTACGATTCACTCTTACTTTTATTTTTTGCTAACCCTCCAAATTAGCAACTCGGATTACTTGTATGTAAGAATCATGATGGAAGAATTGTTCGAAGAGACTAGGTTTAGAATTGTGTAATATTTGATATTGTATTTTAGTTTTTGAACTGTATCTTGTTATGTTTACGTTATTTCGGATAATGGTTTGAATTAATGAAATAGTTATTGGTTTGTCCCATAGCAATCGTTGCGGATGTAATTTATTATAATTTTTTTGATACATAACTCATTATATATGATACGATGTCATTGTATGATTGGTGTTCTAACCATATGATAACGTAGTATTTGGATTCTATGATTAGATTATATTATTTTTTTTAGTCGATCGAGATATGAAGGTGTTTTTCATATGTGAGGTTCTGGATTTCAAACATAGTAATTAGAAGATAATTAAGATAATATAATTAATGATAGGTTTAAGTGTACGTAGGAAATTTGATTCGGAAGAATAAAGAGAAGTTGGGAGGCTCGGCGCCTGGGTGGCGCCCGAGGCACGCTCAGGGCTAGTATGGGCTTGAGAACGCCTGCGGCTTCGGCTGGCAGAATGGTTCACTCGATGAGCACAACCCTTAGGGTGCGTTAGCACTCGAGTGCCGGTCCGAATATAAAAACGCGTTTAGGATTTTTGTGCGTCATTTTGCAACGGTCCAAAAGGAGAGAAGAGAGAGAGAACGCAAATGAGAATATAGAGAAGGAGGAAATCCATGCTTCTATGTTCGAATCCGCCCTCGAGTTAGTTAAAAAAGTTATAGATCGGGTCAAGACAAATGCACTCATACCCTCTTTTTTCTCTTTTCACACTGTTCATCCTAATTCCTTACGTTATTTTCGTTCTGATATCCATCCATATTTTTATTTTCATAATACCCATATATTGAACATGTGAATATTCCTATTTCATATCCAATTTGTAAGATTTATACTGTATTTCGTCCCACGAAACCCTAACCCATTCCCCTTGGCTTTTTCCCGTTTTAATTGAATTTTATGCATGATTTGGACTTGAAAAATTGGAACCCTAACTTTAGAAACGTGGGTACCTTAATTATTTGGTATTTGTTCACATATATTTTAAATATGCTAATTTTATGTAAATCGAAATATTATCAAATATGAAAGATTTATATTTTAGAGGATAGTAATATTCTTTGACCTATTTTAGGATATTACTGTGGACGCACGATGATTGCTTGTGGGTCACGAGGGACACGGTGGCATATGTTACGGCCCTGTATATCGATTAAATGTATACCCCTCACCATGAGGTGTTGAATTGCATGAATTTGCGCTATAAAATGTGTAGAAACAAACATATTTCTTTTCTCGTTCGACCGCACCGTTAACTGATAAGGCCTACTGGCCCTAATTCATATTAATAATGAGTTTTCTATATATTTTAGAATCTAAAAGGATCAAAAATAAAATGAGAAAGAACAATGTGTTCCGAAAAGGTATTCGCTCATATTTCACATTTATGCGTTCATACGCTACTCTTACTCTCTTCATTTACTTTATTTTACATATATTGATTTTTATTCCTAGTATATTGTACCTTATTAAATATTTAGCTCATTTTTTACCATTTATCCTTCCTTCAAATGAGCATGCACTCATACCGGATGAGGCGGAGTGAGGATTAGGAGTCATATAGGAAGGAAAACTTAGAGGAGACCTTTGAGGACTTAATTTCATAGTTTTACTCTTTATGGAGCTCATTTTGATATTTTGGTGGTTTTGAATATATATTGATGTATGTGTATGATGATGATATACTCGTAATATAATTTTCGCTGTATTTATATGGATGTATGTACTTATGCAGGTTATTATGATTATTTTGGGTGCTTAATGGTATCTTATCTAAGCCAACATCGTGTCAAAGTTGTAATGTTGGTGCTACGTTGTAGTTTTGTGGTTTTTGGATCCTGTGTTGTGATATATGAATATGTATATGCATATTGTATAAGAGTTTGTACAGGTTGTATCACATTGATGGCCGTTTTACTGTCAAATTTCGGTTAGAAAATGTGGCCTGTCACATCACATCCATTGTTATTTCGGTTATAATTATTATTAATATGATGATTATGCTAATTATTAATGACGGGATTAAATTTTGGAACATGATGACACACACAGATACACATACATATATATTAAAATTAGAGATATATAAGAACATTAACACAAAAATTTAGTATTTAAATATAATTTGTTTGAATTTAATATATGTAGTTATATAATTCAATGAAATAAAAGTAGGAT
>JAOVVI020000774.1:0-28286 GCA_028571085.2 Nepenthes alata | reverse complement strand
ATTTACCTATAATTTATATATAATTTATTATACATATATTGGGTCTATTAATATTCTTAAAAAATAAAATATACACATTTATTATAGATAAATTAAATAATAAAATAGCTATTATTTAAAAATATTTTAACAACTATTAGAAGGTATTTAAAAACATTTCTCAAAGTTTATTTAAATCAAATAGAAAGATGTCAGTGAAATAAAGGACAATAAATCATATTTGATAAATATTATTTAACTTTATAGAAAATTAAAAATTATTCTTTTAATATTAATTTATTTAAAAAATATAATTACTTTTAATATAGAGTTGAAAAAAATCAAAATGTTTAAAATATTAATTTTATCAAATATCTATCACGATTTCTTTTTTGTAAATTAAAATTACATTTATTTAATTAGATAAGTTTAAAATAATATTTATAAAAAGTACATAAACTTAAAATGAAATTTAATTTTCTATTAAAAAATAAAAATTTGAAATACCTGTAAAAAGTAACCGTTGGAGGGGCTGTGGATTTGGTTGGATGCCAGGCTGACATCGCTGCCATGGCCATCATTTCCCATCACATGGTCTCGCTGTCTTTGTGGTTTCCCCACACACATTCTCTCTCTCTCTCACTTAAAAGAGCTGCTTATTTTTCTTATTTCAATAAATTATTTTAAAATAAATAATAATAATTTAATAATAAAAAATTAATTAAAATTAATTATATTAGAATATTTATTAAAGCTTCATTTTTTAAAAAATATTAATTTAGTTATAAAAAATATGAAACTAAAATTTTGTTTTTTTTAAAAGGATGGAAGTTTTAAATTATTTTTAAATAAATAATTATAATTTAATAATTAATTATAATTAATTTTTAATTTTTAAAAATAATTTAATCATAATTATTTATTTAAAAATAAATAATTTATATTAAATTAAGGTGAAAATAGTATCCATCCCTTTGAAAAACAGAGTTACGGTGTTCTCCTTTTTTATCAACATATTATTATTATTTCCCAATGTGATCACTGCATTTAATTTCACTTGACGCCAGAAGCTCATTCAGAGTTCCCCCTTGCATTTCTCTCTGGCTTTCGCTGCACACTCCTGTCTAGCATTTGCCGAGAGAGGGTGACAACGTGTGTGTGAAGAAGGAAGATGTCGAAGGAATTGAGTGAAGAGGGGCAAACCCACCACGGCCACGGGAAGGACTATGTTGATCCGCCGCCAGCGCCGCTCATTGACATGGATGAGTTGAAGCTCTGGTCCTTTTACAGAGCTTTGATTGCCGAGTTCATAGCCACTCTTCTCTTCCTCTACGTCACTGTGGCCACCGTCATCGGCTACAAGAAGTCCGACCCTTGTGGTGGTGTTGGCCTTTTGGGCATCGCTTGGGCCTTTGGTGGCATGATCTTCGTCCTTGTTTACTGTACTGCAGGAATTTCCGGTAAAACCTCCTCCCGTCCTCCGCAATCCTATCTCAAAACATGTTTCTGCTTTCAGTGTTTTCTGAAAATAAAAATACTTCTGAAAATAAAAATACTTCTCTTCAGAAATATTAAATGATTCTGTTTCTGGGTTTCAGCTATTTCTGGGTAACACACCCGCCAAAAACCCTTCGAACGTCTCTTTTCATGTTTTCTGAATGGATTTCTCTGGGTTTGAGCTATTTTGTGCTAATTAAACCTATGACATGCCTCTCGGAAAGCTTGCTTCCACCTTCATTGTTTTGTGAAAACAAATGGTCGTCATTGATCCTTTCCCCGTCACTACGGCCGAGTGAGTTTTCCTGGGTTTTGAGCTCCCTTTCGCCGATTTTGTTTGAATAACGAGTGTTTTTGGCGGTGTGTGTTTTTGGAAGGTGGTGATGATTGGCGGTTTATCTTGGAATATCTACAGGTGGTCACATCAACCCAGCAGTGACTTTTGGGCTGTTCTTGGCCAGGAAGGTTTCTCTGGTCAGAGCAGTGGCCTACATGGTGGCTCAGTGCTTGGGTGCTATCTGTGGCGTTGGCTTAGTCAAGGCTTTTATGAAGCACTACTACAACACCCTCGGCGGCGGCGCCAACGCCGTTCAGCCCGGCTACAACAAAGGCACTGCTTTAGGCGCTGAGATTATCGGCACCTTTGTGCTTGTCTACACTGTATTCTCAGCCACCGATCCCAAGAGGAGCGCACGCGACTCTCACGTCCCTGTAAGCCCTTCCCCTTGAAACGTCGTCTATTCTATACAAAGAGTTTTTGCCTTAGCCGATAACATGGTATTTCTTTGCCGGTAGGTGTTGGCTCCTCTTCCTATTGGATTTGCCGTGTTCATGGTTCACTTGGCCACCATCCCGATCACCGGAACCGGTATCAACCCAGCAAGGAGCTTCGGCGCTGCTGTTATCTACAACAATGACAAAGTCTGGGATGACCATGTAAGCTTCCACTTTCAAGTAAACTGGCGTGGATTTCGAGTAAATTTGTGTTAAATTAACCAACTGCTGAGAACTCTCTCCTTTCTCGGTTTTGATTTCCGCAGTGGATTTTCTGGGTTGGACCTTTTGTTGGGGCACTTGCAGCAGCAGCATACCACCAGTATATCTTGAGAGCCGCAGCGATCAAGGCTCTCGGATCGTTCCGCAGCAACCTTTCCGGTTAAAATACAAAATCCTCCAGAGAGATCTTCTGTATCTATGCCTATGGGAGTGTAAGAAAGCGAAAAACGAAAAACAGAGTCTCGCCACGGCTCCGTAATTCAAATTTAATGATCTTCATTTGTTTGTTCTGTGTGCATGAGAGGATTATGATGTGTTTAGATGCATTTGTTTTTTTCTTATTAACGGGTAAATTATTGTTGTATTAGCCTTTTCTAGTGTATTATCCCTTTGCTATCTGTCTTTCTGTCTTCATCTATCAATCAACTTCCTTCTTTTCTTGTCCAGTTTTTTGATCTCTCTCTCAATTAGTCATGGCAGTTCTACTGATACATACATGTGAATTGACGAAAATTCCATCTTTCAAACAACCTTCATATAAATCAATGGTTTGAACGTTTTGTTGAGCTACGCATACAGGGATCCTATGTGGTTGTATTGGTCGTACGACGTCGACTTGACTGTGGATGCTGAATTTCTGGCCCCGACGTAGAAGAAGCTCCGGTAGTCTGAGGACACACGTGTTAGGGAAGGACAGGAATGAAAAGAGCTGCCAACAATGGTTTGCTCTCTGGAGTAGGAGGCCACTGCAAATGCTTTGTGCTTTGGTTAATGCAAGTGGACGACAGCGTTTCTGTCTACTTTTGCCCTTTTGGACTGAAACCGACCACTGTAGGAGAAAGCGACAATAAGAAAAACATACTGTAAAAGTAAAAGGAAAAGCAGCGAGTCATGATATATTATTATAATTTCAATTTTATTTTTTTATTTTTATGATTTATTTTTTTAATATATAAATTTAAAATTTTACTGTTATTTTTTATTGGAGTCAAATTTTTTTAAAAAGAATTTTTCGTTAATTATTTTAAAATAATCATTTATTATTTTTTAAATATTTAATTATTTTTTTTAAAATAATCATTTATTATTTTTTAAATATTTAATTATATTTAATTATTTTTTATATATAATTAAAATTAAAAAATTAAATTTTTCTATCTTTATAAAAAATTAAATCTTTTTTTAATCATCTATTCGCATGGATCGAAAGGAGCTCCATCTCTCAAATGAGAAGGAGGTACATATTCTCTACATTTCTATCGTGAATTTTAAAATAAATCATAATTATTTATTTTATATATTTAATTGAGATAAAAATAAATAAACTTTTCCATATGTAACCATTATGGTTGAGGGGACTCTTATCTCTCAAATAAGATGAAAATACTTATTTTTTATATTTTAATTATTAATTTTTGTTGGGTCTTAATATAAGGGCCAATAAAAAATGGCCCAAAGAAGAAGCCCAAAGACGTGTTCGCAGACCAAGAGGATAGGATGGTCCAATAGGCCCAAAAGTCAAATTTAATTCATTAAATTAAATTGGCCTAACGAGCCTAAGAACGTGGGCTAGTATCCCAGAAGCCCAAGCGGTGACGAAAGTCCGAGAAGCCCATTTAACCAAAAGAAGCTCGAGGACGCCACGAGAGGCTAACGTCATCAAGGAAACACAAGAAACGTCCGAGAACCCTTGCCCCACAAATACGAGAACTAGGAAAAGGACCAGATGACCTTCTAACAGACAGGGACAGCCTTAACGTCTCCGTACAAGAAGCCAAAATGACCAAGTATGTCATTTCAGTTGGCTCACAGTGACCAAGAAGCCTGAGGACCTCAAACGTTTCTTCAGGTCTCAGATTAGTCCAAGAAGTCAGAAAAGACCTGAGGATCCCCCACAAGAAACCAAAGATCCTTCAAATCACTAAGAGGACAATTAACGTCTCAGAGCTGCCTCCTTCAAATAGTTCGCGAGCTCACAAAGGGACAAGGCACGCCACATAAGGACGAGGATTGTTTCGTACACGGTCTTGAGCGCCAACTAAGCAACTTCAATATTCCCAAGAAGTATGCAGTCACTGCAAGACGCCGCCTCCACAACGCATAATGGTGCTCAGAGCACCTCTAGTCACAATAAGACTGACACCTAGAGTCTACACGCCTGACACGATAGGGCCCTACCAGCGACGCCAGCAGCTTGCCTCCCTGCACACGCCGACATGCCTGACATGGCTAGCGGGGCAAGTGGACAGCTTCCTCACGCACCTGGCGTGACTGACAGGACAGGTGGACAGCCTCCTGGCCATACGCCAGCTGCCACGTGTCCTCTCACCAACGGCACAATTTTTTCATATAAATACCTAACAAAATCTCCAAACAAATGACATTTTTTCTCTTTAGAAAACAAGAAGAAGAAGGCTCAAAAGCCTCACAAGAGAGAGAGCTTTATACGTAGAGAGACAAGGAAGAAAAAGGAAAGAGACTTCCAAAACTTGTATTTTGTAAAACTTTCATCCCTAGTGAAACATTTTCAAAGGCCCAAAGTTTCGTAATTTTTCTTCTTTATTCAAGGGGAGGATTTTCACGTAAAACCCGGTGTCTTTCTCTCCATCTCTACATTTTCATACCCTTAAATCTTTGTGTTGCACCGGATCCCAAAATCCAGAACGTAACAGTATCTGTGCTATGATTTTCTCATAATATTACTATCTTATTTTATTATATATCATTAAAATTTTTTTTAAAGAATTATGAGGTGCATTTTTGTGTCATTAGTTGGGCTAAGTCTTAATCTTTCCATAGGTTTTTGGGGGAACTAATGGGTGATGAATGGAGTTAAGTGCTGATGTGTCTGCTCGCTGTTGACTTGGGCTTCTTTTGCCATTCGATATGGCTTCTGTTCCTTAGTTGGGTTGGTATTGAGCAAAGAGAGCCGAAGAGACTGTTCGGGTCAGTAGCATAAATGAATCTAGGTCCACAGTGTATCTATACTTAACATTAGCCCCTAACATCTAGCACTGAGGCCGAGTTTAAGAAGCTTGGTCCCTTCTCACCGCTTGGCTTGACAGGACCTTGATTGTTGTCGTCATCTTCCTTGCCCTTGCGCTGCCTTGCATCTTCCGAACTTCTAGAATTTTTGAATTTCGATGTGACATTTAGACTCGCCTGATGCTTCAGCCGCCTTCATGACTTGCTATAAATGAGTGGTTTTGCACCACCTACCCACTTCGGTTTTCACGTTACTTTCGTCATCCTTCTTCAGCCTTTTCCAAACCTTTTTATCTGGACTTCTTCGCTCCCTGCTTGTGGAAGCAGCCATTTCTACTGACGTTGTTGCTGGCTCTTCAAAGCACCCTCTATTTCGTTGCGGCAGTCTGTTATCAGTCGCAGGACCATGGCTCACTAAAAGGTCATGGTGCTCAGTCCTGAGCATTGTGATCACGAATTGCCGATGGGCTTCATTACTGTCTTCGGTATTGTATTGAAGAATGGGTTCAGGCTCGGAGGTTATTCCTTTTCCCCAACTGGTTTCCCCCAGCTTTGCCGTTCCTGCTGAGGTTGTTCCTTCCGTTGCTAGTGAGTTGTTGGGCTGTCGAGGTCGAGGGGGCCGAAGAGCCTATATGGAGGGGGAGGAGGACGGAGATTTCTCTGAGTTTAAGCAAGCCTGCGACGAGGGATATTAGAAAATACGTGATCTTATATTTTCATATTTTAGTATATTTTTGTATCTTATATTTTCATATTGTCGTATATTATGTATTTTGTATTTAGGATGTTTTCATTTATTTTAGGATTGTTTTGTATTTATTTTAGGGAAGATTTGTAAATAAAATCTTCACCCCTCGAGCAGTGTGTATTGTGCGGTGATTGAGTACGCTCCACTGAGCATTAATGAAATTGCAGCTTTGCTGCTATCTTCCTTCTTCGATTTTGCTTCTCATCATCTTCTTCTTGTAGTTTCGATTTTTTAAATCTTCTACCTTTTCTTACATGGTATCAGAAATATGGAATCACACCCTTCTTCTTCCGACAATATGTCCAACGTCGACATCCCTGCGACCGCTTGCAACCATAATCTCTTGTGGTTTCAAAATTTTTCAGATCCCACAAATTCGTTTCGCCTGGAGCCCGGTGATAGCTCTGCCGTTACTCTAGTCGCCGATTTACTCACCACCGACAACTACCCTGCTTGGTCCAGAACCATGCGTCGAGCTTTGAGGGCCAAAAATAAACTTCACTTCATCGATGGCACTGTTCCAAAACCCATCGATTCCAATGATCCCCTTTTTGAAGCCTGGGGTCGATGCAATGATATGGTTGTATCTTGGATCCAAAACTCCATCAGCCCATCCATTAAAGCTAGCGTTGTTTTTGTTGATGACGTCTTCGAGATCTGGAAGGAGTTGCGGGATCGGTTTACCCAGCAAAATGGGCCTCGTATTTTTCAACTAAAAAAATCGTTGGCTGGTCTCTTGCAAGAGCAAGATCCGGTAAGTATGTACTACGGTAAATTGAAAACAATCTGGGACGAGCTTCTCATATACGACCCCATCCCAGATTGTACATGCGGCAAACTGAAAGTGTTCGTCGAGCGCTATCAGCGGGATTGTGTTATTCAGTTTTTAATGGGTTTAAATGACTCTTATACTAATGTTCGGGACCAGATTATGTTGATGGATCCTCTTCCATCCATCAACAGAGTCTTCTCCGTTATACAGCAACAGGAAAAACATCATCAGATGTTATCCTCTGTTCACACCGAGCCAATGGCTTTACGGGATGTCACTAACCCTAAGAAATTTGTGAAACATGCCCCTATGCAAAAGAAAGACAGACCTTTTTGTGTTCACTACCGTGTCTCTGGACACACCATTGAACAATGTTTTAAGGCTAGAAATGCCGAAATGCCGAAATGCCTATTTGTACTTATTGTAATAAAACGGGTCACACCGTTGATAAGTGTTATCAACTACACGACTTCCCTGTCAATCCGAAACCTCATGGTAAGTCTGGGACGAATACTTTTTCGGCCAATCATTCCAGTTTTACCACCATTGCTGATCATAAGGGAAAAGATGAAGACAAAGTTGCCCTGACCAAAACTCAGTTCAGGCAACTCATGAATTTACTGCAGTCCAAAGACCCTGCTGTCTCTGCCCAAACAGCTGAAGAAATTGCTAGCCCTTTTGATCCCATTGGTGATCAGTCCAAAATGGGTAACATGACCGGTAATAATCTTTACTCTGTCCCTTCTGCTTGTACTGAAAAATACATTTGGATTTTGGACACCGGGGCCACAGATCACATGATCTGCAACCCCTCTCTGTATTTTCAAAACCGGCTTGCAATTGCTAGCTCTGTGAAACTGCCCAATGGGAGTACAGTGCTTGTATCTCATGTTGGTGATATTAAACTGTCTGCTAGGATTTCACTCACCAATGTGTTATGCGTCCCTTCCTTCAGATTTAACTTACTTTCCGTGAAAGCTCTTACTGCTTCTGTTCGTTGCTGTATGTTTTTTTCCTCTAACCTGTGCATGATTCAGGACCTTGCCTCCTGGACCACGATTGGGATGGGTGAAGAGAAAAATGGTCTATACTATCTGCTACA
Source organism: Nepenthes alata (assembly GCA_028571085.2). Taxonomy (NCBI): domain Eukaryota; kingdom Viridiplantae; phylum Streptophyta; class Magnoliopsida; order Caryophyllales; family Nepenthaceae; genus Nepenthes; species Nepenthes alata. The sequence goes on along the minus strand of JAOVVI020000774.1, from coordinate 20,207 downwards.
TAATGATGTGCATCCAAATACCTTGGCTGGCCTTCTCTCCAAATTCTCGAAGCAGATTGCAAAGTCCTCTGCTAATTTTGTTTCACTACCAGTTGACCTATGGCACTACAGAGTAGGACACGTGTCCCATTCTAGAATTCAATTAATACATGATCCTATTGTAAAAGAAGCATTACATTCCTTTAATGGAATTCCCTGTTCCATTTGTCACATGGCTAAACAACGCAGTCTTCCCTTCACTCCCAGCATCCATAAGTCACACACGTTATTTTCTATGGTACATTGTGACTTATGGGGACCCTTTTCAGTAGAATCTTATGACGGAATAAGTATTTCTTGACCATCGTTGATAACCTTTCAAGAAGCTCTTGGATTTACCTTCTGAGACAAAAATCTGACATAAAAATATGTTTAGAGGCTTTCTACAATCTTATCTCAACACAATTTAATGTCAACATTAAAATTATTCGCACTGACAACGGGTCCGAATTCAGCCTGGGAGATTTCTACATTAAAAAAGGTGTTATCCACCTACGCAGTTGCGTGAAAACACTACACCAAAATGGTATTATTGAACGCAAACACCGACATTTATTAAATGTAGCTAGAGCCATTAGATTTCAATCAGGCCTTCCACTGAAGTATTGGAGTGATTACATTCTCACTGCTGCTTATAGTATAAATAGAATCTCCACTCCAGTCTTAGAAAATAAAACTCCATATGAAATCCTATTTGGAATCAAACCAGTTATAATCACTTACGTGTTTTTGGCTGCTTATGTTTTTCTTCCACACTTTCTCGGGAGCAGAAAAAATTCGACTCCCGGAGTAAGACTTGTGTTTTTTTGGGCTATCCCTTTGGTGTTAAAGGTTATAAGCTCCTTGACTTACACAGCCACAGCACGTTTTACTCTAGGGATGTCACCTTTCATGAAAATACTTTTCCTTTTCATAATAAGACTGGAACTGCCCCCGAAATGAATAAAAAACCCCTATCATCCCTGACATTGTTGTGAATCCATGTACTATAGATGACAATGAACCAACTGTTGAATCTTCCCATAATGACGAACAAACTATCATAACCCCTGACCAGGGATCATTGGAAACCACTCTAGGAGTTTTAGATTGCCATTCGCAATCCAGTGTTCCCACTGATTCTGTCACACACTTACCATCTCCTATGCAAGATGAAACTCCCCTTCGCAGAACCACTAGAGCTAGAAAAGCTCCTCAATACCTCAAGGATTTCCACTGTAATCACACATACCAAACTACATCCACCCAAGCACCAGCGCAAAGCATCCCTTGCACACCTTATCCCCTTGAAAAATATATTTCTTATCACAAACTGTCTCCTGCTTACAGTCTCTTTTCATCCTCCGTCTCTTCACAAATTGAACCGCAAACCTATGTTCAAGCTATGTCTGATCCTAATTGGCGCAAAGCTATAAAAGCAGAGTTAAATGCTCTTGAATCAAATAACACCTGGATCGTCACTAATCTCCCCCCAGGAAAGAAAGCTATCGGATGTCGATACGTTTTCAAATTAAAACTCAATAGTGATGGGAGTATCGAAAGATACAAATGTCGATTAGTAGCAAAAGGATACACACAACAGGAAGGAGTGGACTATCATGAAACGTTTTCTCCAGTTGCCAAACTTAGCACTGTACGATGCCTCTTAGCTATAGCCGCCATAAAAATGGCACTTATACCACTTTGACGTCAACAATGCCTTTCTAAATGGGACCCTAAACGAAGAAATATATATGAAGCCACCTCCTGATTACATTACGAAAAGTCCTAACCAAGTATGTAAACTGTCCAAAAGCATCTACGGCCTTAAACAAGCCTCTCGACAATGGTACGCCAAACTTTTCAGTTCTCTCATCGCGTTTGGCTTCATTCAATCCAAGGCAGATTACAGTTTATTTACTAAACGTGATAACCAATCCTTTACAATCCTCCTAGTATATGTTGATGACATCATTGTTGCTGGTAATTGTTTACATTCAATAACCTCTATTAAATCCTTTCTAAATCGGATTTTCAAAATAAAGGACTTGGGTGTTTTACGGTACTTCCTTGGCATTGAAGTTGCCCGGTCACCAAAGAGTATTCATATTTGTCAACGAAAGTACACTCTTGATATCTTGGCTGACTCTGGTACCATTGGTTCCAAACCTCAGAAACTACCCATGGACCAAAATTTGAAATTACGTAAGGAAACCGGCATTGCTCTTAAAGATCCTAGTATGTATCGACGACTCATTGGTCGCCTTCTGTACCTCACTATCACACGGCCCGATATTGCCTATGCAGTACAAATTTTAAGCCAATTTATGAATCAACCCACCATGGATCATTTAAACGTTGCATACCAAGTATTATGCTATTTAAAACTCAATCCTGGTCAAGGCATACTACTTTCTTCAGCATCGAACATTCAACTCCGAGCCTTTTGCGATGCTGTTTGGGCTTCCTGTCCAGATACACGTCGCTCCATCACAGGTTATTGTGTGTTCATTGGGAACTCCCTTATTTCTTGGAAATGCAAGAAACAATCTGTTGTCTCTCGCTCATCCGCTGAAGTCGAATACCGATCCATGGCTACGTCTTGTTGTGAATTGTCTTGGCTCCGTTATATTTTGACTGTTTTGCAGGTTTTGCATCGCCACGCAACACTCTTATATTGTGACAATCAAGCCGCTCTTCACATCGCCGCCAATCCCGTTTTCCATGAACGCACCAAGCACATCGAACTGGACTGTCATCTCGTGCGTGACAAAATTCAAGAAGGCAGCATTCGCACTCATCATGTCACTACTCACAATTAGCTTGCAGATATCTTCACCAAGCCTTTACCTGCACATCGGTTGAACTTCCATTTATCCAAGATGGGCATCATTAACATATACGCTCCATCTTGCGGCGGCGTATTAGAAAATACGTGATCTTATATTTTCCCTTTTTTAGTATATTTTGTATCTTGTATTTAGGATATTTCCGTATTATCATATATTGTGTATTTTGTATTTAGGATAGTTTTTTCTGCCCGTTTTATTTCGTTTAGGAAAGCTTTGTAAATAAAAGCCCTCACCCCTCGAGCGTTGTGTATTGTGCGGTGACTGATTACGCTCCACATAGCATTAATGAAAAGGCTGCTTTGCTATCATCTTCCTTCTTCGATTTTGCTTCTCTTCTTCTTGTAGCTTCGGTTCTGCAAATCTTCCACCTTTTCTTACGTGCTATCTGGATTGCGCAGATGGAATGGAATGTTTTCTGCAGCATGAATGCTATCTGGATTTCACACAACAGTATTAATCTAGTCTTTGGTTTGTTAGCTGGCAAGTTTGAGAAGCGATCAACTCTTATGTCTTATTATACGTTGCCACCTTTGGTGCTTAAGCATCAAACTCAATTCATATGATCAATGTTTTCATTACTCTTTTGGCGTAACCCAAAATATGCCACTCTCGTATTTCCATGTCCAATCGTGAGCCACGCCCAAACAGGATACAGATTATTGTATCTCAAACCACATGTCAAACCCGATACCCTCGATATTTCATTTTGTGTTATCACAGGATTATAAGTATACCTCCGAAAGCAAAGACCTTAGTCCACTGGGATATAGATTATATATTAGACAATTGTAGATTATACTATGGTTTCGTAGTTTCTATATTCTTTGAGACTATATTGTTTTCGTGTAGTTTCATTTACCCAACTACGGAAATTAAGGTCATGTATGCCATCTAAGACAACTCAAAGAAATGGGCACTAACACAACAATCTAAGGGATTTACTACCGAGACCAAGAATAGATGAACTACCCTCTATTCTAACAAAGCTTACGATCTACTACCGCTGTCTGAAACTGACTCGTAAGGTATCACATGCATCTGCGAGATGTTTGTGAGAAGAAATGCTCGAACAAACTATCCTGTATGTCTGCGAGAGGTTCGTGAGAAATAATGATTGAATGAAATACAACAAACCATTCATGCAAGGATCACCGGATGAAAACTTGAGCCAAATTTAGTAGATGGCTCGTGCAATGTATACGAGAAGAGATGTTCGAGCAAATGATTCCTAGATTCCAATTTGGTCAATCAATTTCTACACTTTTAGGTAATTGAAACCTCATAATGTCAATATAATATTAAACTAAGCATTTCATCATATAAGCATAACAACTAAACAATTATGAATGCATTGGTTAAAGGTATGAACAGTTTAGCCAAAAATGGTATAGAAACTTATTTCGTCACCTGGTTACCATCCATCATATTCTTCCTCACGCAGACACTGTTCATCCGATTTTTCATAGCTTAAACTTACTCAAAGTTTTATTACTCTTATCCAGTAAGGTAGAATACTGATTGCTACACTGTTTGCGTAAAATATAAACAATTCATAACATGTATATTTATGATTCGCACATGATTTCTCAAAACAAAGGAAAGCCACGGGTGTGAAAATTCCATTTACACAGTGCAATGTTAAGCTACAAAATGGAAAGACATCTTACATCATGAGAGTATCAAGGTCTGGAAAATTCACATGCCATGATTTCCTTCCTTACACAACAGCAGCAGTGAAAACAGAAGCAGCACAACTCCAAGTCTCTCTCTCACTCTTCCCAATAGACCAAATTGAAGCAGTTGGTGGAGGAAGGAAGAAGAAGAGGCGGCTGCACGGCTGAGCTGATGAAGGGCCATGGCTAAATATTTAATAAACTAATTTCATTAATTTTTATTTTGTTAATTACTCACATATACACATAAGCACATATTAATATTATAGTACATCCCAATTATTATTATAAGGTATTGAAATAATTATTGACTGTTGGTGAGAAATTATTAAAATCCATTTGATGATGCTGCAAATCCGACAACTCCAGGCTCGATATGAAATTAGTCCAAACTCCCTTGCAATTAATATTCATTAATTATCTTAATTAATGACCATAATTGGTCGAAAGTTTAATAAATCCGAATTGAAACGGTGGGGTATCACTTAGGAGGTTCTGAGTATCATTAATAGTTTGAAAGAACCAAAATTAGTCAATTATGATCGAGATAACAATAGGCCCAAGAATGTTTCTAGATAGTAACATGCTCCTCTCCGGCAAATGCCCTTTCAGGCTTGAAGTATGGATAAGCATATGCACACACTATGCCATTGACGAATAAATAATTATGACAAAATGGGCATTTCAGGAGTCAAGTTGAAGACAATTTGATCAACAAATTTCTAATATCATGTTAAAGAACTGACAAACCTAAAAACTTAAGTTGTAAGGTAAAGGCTGAGAATGGTTTTGTACTCTAATTAGAGTGAGCTGGTTTAGCCATGAAATATAGAGTTATGATGATTGAATTGCTGATATATTATCTTTTCTTCATGAAATTGTTATTTTCATTGCCCCTATTCCGATGAGATGATTGGTTACTAAAACTTGTATCCTCAATGCTTTCACCTGTTCAGGGTCTTGGATTTGCTTTGTGTACTGAAGGAAGAAACTAGATTCTGGTGGGATGGATCTGATTGGTTAGTAATAGGTTAATTTTGTTTGAGGTTGCAGAGGAAATTTTAATCAGTCACATGACTACAGACTTACTGGAAGTTATGAGATATCACTTTGTGTGTAGTTCTGGAACTTTTGTTTTCAGCAGCAGAGAGTTCATGACTGAAGTATTTCCACTGAAGAGTTAAGATGCCGGTAAGTTATTTTTCGAGATTAAGAACTGCTTCCCAGCATCAAATCGCTAGTTCTGCTATTGGAAAAGGTGGGCTCCAAGACTTGGTAGAAGTTCTGACTGGACAAGAGAAATTGGTGTTTGGCAATAGCAAGTTATTTCACTCTGTACCATTTTTCTTGCTTACGGATCTGAATATTCTTCTAAGGCCTCATATTGTTGCAAGATTAGATTCTTTGTTTAACCGGAAAAGGAATTTGTTCGTTGGAGCACTTTCTCGCACATTTTCTATTCCGTCTGTGTCAGGTCCTGCGTTTCAAGTTTGTGGGTATCATATTGATCGGTTGTCAGAGTCCACACATCTTCCCCGCGTTTGTGACACGCAGAGGATCCGTATGACTGCTTCTGGCTTTAAATCTGTCTTTGGTGATTGCATTGTAGATAACTTGATTTCAAGGCACAGTTGGCATACAGTAATAAAAGATAATGCATCTACTTTTTACTTTGGAAAAGGTATTGACCGATGCACCGCAGCTAGAATGAGTTTAAAAAATCAGGACAGATCTAATCATGCTCCTATCTATGGATATTTTATGTACAATGCTGTAAAAGCAAAGTATATGTCTGATCTATTCTCGTGGTCTGGATGGAATGACTTGCATATCTCATCAGCATCATCTCTCTCTGCTCAGACTTCTCCAGATGTGTCCTTTGACAGCTCTTCATGCAAGGACCAGGTGCCAAGTACCACAGCATCATCCGAGCAGTATGTTTTCTTGTGTCCCTTTTATTGTACCTTTAATTATGGTTTTGGAAGTTAGCAATGCGGCTTAAGTTGTGCAAGGCATTTGAGTTCTGACAAGATGTTATGGCTTTTATTGGCGTTTATGAGAAGAAGCTATTTTTTTAGGTTCAGGCATTTGCCACCGCTGATAACGGACTTACGTTTGGATATAAAATTATGGCAAATACCATTTGATTTTGACCTTTTGCATCATGTTCACTAATCTCTTATTTTATTAATGAATAAAAAATGTACTTATATTTGATGTATTAATTTTTTTGCTGGGGAAGAATTAGCTGTATTATTTATTTGCTACTTAGTGTGACATTGAGTGCTGACTTTTTGAGGTTTGGTGGTCTGGCAGCATTGTATATCAGTAGGAAAAAGGTTTCCTCCATCTTTTGATCAGTTAGGGATAAAATTGTTTCAAGTCAGACACTAGGGAGCTCTGCCCAAGTTCAACCAGAACCAACCAAACAAGACTTACTTATGCTACTGGTCATGATTAACACTTAACTGATGACATTTAAGCACTTTCTTTCTTTTTTCTTTTTACATCGTCGTTTAGACTTAACGCAATTTCAGGTTCTTGACTCCTACCTTCAAATTTTGATTTATTCAAATTGATCAAACATCCTTTCGTCTGCCTTCTATAGTACAAGGTCTGAATCATTTCTGTGGGAAACCTCATTCAGCATTGCAATCACGTTCCATTGGTGAAACAAGATTGTGAAACTAATCAAGTGGACTGGTGTAAGGCACCACCACCAGATCGAGATCCATGTCTGAACCCATATTTGATTTGGTGCTTGAATTTCTTTCAATCCCTCCTTCAGCAAAGAACTGGGAACCAAAAGCCATGAGCCAGCATTAAATTTGTCCTGAAGAATCTCTATAACAGGCCTTTCCCATTATCTCTTGGGAAACCATCACAGTCCTTTGAGGCCTTGACAATGAAATGGACTGCTAACAGTTGCAATACGTAGTAACTACTAACAATTAATGGACTGCTAAGAGTTGCAATACATAGTGAGTACTAACAATGTCTGTATGCTGAATCAGGATTGCGAAACTAATCAAGTGGACTAGTTTAAGGCACCACCCCCAGTTTGAGATCCATATCTGAGCTCATATATGAATTGGTACTTGAATTTCTTTCAATTTCTCATTCGGCAAAGAAGTGGAAACCAAATGCCATGAGTTGGCATTAAATTTGACCTGAAGAATCTTTATAACTGGCCTTGCTCTGTCCATCAAGGCCTTGACAATGAATGGACTGCTAACAGTTGGAATACATAGTCAGTATTAACAATGTCATTAGTCCTTGAAGGTACATGCTTATATGCTGTCCATAGTTTTTTGCTCAACTGCATTACTGATATTAGTTACATTTGTTTTTCTTTTTTTTTTTTGGGGGGGGGGGTTCAATGAATGACTGACTCGTTTTTAGGCTGCATGCTATAAAAATAGAAGCCATTTAAATCCTTTGTTATTCTCTTACTCTAGAATTTCTAGGCATACTTCTCTTTCATGTTAAAATTAACCTCAACCAATCACCTTTCTTATGCTTTATCCGGTCTATATTTTAGGTGTCCTAACCATCTTCATCCTTTTTTTTCCTATAGGTGCTACTCTTAATTGTTATGGGTTTTTTTAGTTTATTTCTTTATCTTTTAGATTTTCGAACTTGTCCATTTTTTTAGTTTTGGCACAACGATAAGATAATCTTATTGTGACCTGGAAGTCACTAGCTCAATTCACAAGACAACCTGTAAGATCTAAGGGCTAAGGTTGTGTACAGTTGGCATTCTTTTTATCAATGTAATAGCCTTATGTATTGGGTTGCTTTTGTAGTTTACAAATCCATTTTAACATCTTAATCTTTCCTACACTTTCATATATGTTATTTAATAATTGTCCAACTTTTGACACACAAAATGTAGCTGGCTTAATAGCATACCTATGACATTTTCTGTGTGGGGAAACAAAAAATGAAAAAAGAGTGAGGAGCTCTAGTGGGATAATAACATAATAAATTAACCACTAATCTACACATCCCTTAGAGGCATTTTATGATCACATGGTGCTTCTGATACATTTTCCATTATTAATCAGCTTCACTTAATCCTATACACCACATCATTGTCATTCTGATGTCCGGTTCAAGTATGAAAAGGTAAATAGGGAAATTGAGAAGTAGAAACCTTCCATATCCCAATCCATTTCTCTGCACATTTGATTGAAATCATAATAGGAGAGATAGCTCGACAACGATGGAGAGGAGCAACTGTACCTGTTCTACGGAGGATAGGATGCAAGTTGAAAAGATCCACATATCATTTGGAAACTTTCTTGTTACATTTGCATATTAAAACCTGAATAAGATGGACTTTTCTTGTTCCATTAGCATGGTGAAATTTGAATAGAGTGGAAAATTCTAATGAAAAGTGAGACAAAACAATGGGGAAGAATTGCATCACAACTCTAAAGAGAAGCTGCAGTTGCTATGAGCATTTTCAGAAATTTACTTCCTTCAATAAGGAGAGGATACAACTGTTTATGTAGTCTAATAGTTGCTTACCCCAAGGAATCCTATTTAGAAGCTAAAGTGATTCTTCAAATTAATAGACCATTAGGACCCAAAACTAAAATTCGTTTCCCAAATGAGAGATGAAACAAACAAGACAAGAACCCTATTACCCAAAATAAATCATTCTCGCAATTTAAGACCTAGGCAATTGCTAAATTCGACGTAGTTTTATATTTAGATCATTATAAGCTAAACTAGACTACTTGTATTTAGTCTTCTTTGATATTTGTACCATCTACATCATTCTCTCTCCCAATGGGACAAACCCACCCCCTCAAGTTTTTTGAGTGATGGAGAATTAGAAACAGAATGCACTCATGCATCATCATCATGAGTTTGAATGTATTGATGTAAACTTGGTCATCTTCTAGTAGTAGCAGTGATCGTATGGGATTGGATGGATTTTGCCTTGAATAAAACTATTGAATTCATCTGGAGTAATGAACTTGCCATTAGCATTCTTTATGGGAATCAAGTTATTGGTGTTATCAGAACATTAGCTCTAATTGCAAGTCCTACATGGAAAACTCTTTACATCTGTAACAGTGTATCATGAATCACCACAAATAGCTCAAGTAGGGTATCCATTTTCGGTATATTTCCCTTTTTGTTTTTCTGAGAAATCCTTCTCATTGGTCTGATCTAGTGCTTAGACATATATTACCTCCTTGGGTTCTATCCATGCAAACTTCAATTGGGTGTATTGGGATCTAGAAATTTTTTGTGATGAACTCATACATGGAAAATTCTCAAAACTTCTGTTGTTTCATCACTGCCAATTGTAACTAGCTTGCCTGGAAGAAAAAAAAAAGCTATTAAAAAACCCAAAGTAAAATCATCCTACTTGTTTAATCCCCTAGGAAATTGGAAATTATAATTATGCCATTTATTCCATGTAGAAGTGTAAGCCTTGGCAAACGGAGGAAATGTGAGGTCTAAAGGTTGATTCCTTGTAAATTAGAGTCATGAGTTTTGGTCATTGATTCAATCTCTCTATATTGCATTAGGCAACCCTTCTTTGAGTCCACAATGTTGGAAGCTTCATGCACCCGATCATATTTATGCCTTATGGAATAGATCCAATATAAGCTAAAGCAGGCTTATTTAAATTGGGTCTTCTTTGAGTCCACAATGTTGGAAGCTTCATGCACCCGATCACATTTATGCCTTATGGAATAGATCCAATATAAGCTAAAGCAGGCTTATTTAAATTGGGTCTTCTTTGATGTCTTAATAATCAACATGATATTTTCTCCATCCCCTGGATTACAGCTGTTGGTTAGCAAAATCTGTTTTCTTTAAGAATTTCTTGATCGTTAATTTTGACTTAATTATTTATTCATTTAAAATTTATAGAACAGCATTTTATGTACTTTGTTTTGCTTGCGTTCTTTAGATTATCTAGTCTAGCTAAAATGCTTTGAGTTCAATTCCACTCCCCCTCTAGTTTATCTTGGAAAATATGATTCACAACCATCAAACTTCATGACGACTCTTGAATATACAATGCAGAATGCCAGCAATAGAATTAATTAGAAAATTGAGTATTTTGGAATTTTTAATGAATTTAGGATACTATTGTTATTTCTATAACAATTTTTACAATATTTTTAGAGGTTTTTAATATATAATTTGTTTTTTGGTAAGTAACAATAATATATAATTATTAGGTAAAATTTTCAGTGATATTAAAATTTTGCACACTTTTGCCCTTCAAACTTGAACCAAACAGTTCTTTTCTCTGTATTGGTTTCAACTGTGAGTCTCGTTTGTATTAAAGAAGGTTAGGGTTTTAATCATATATAGAAAAAGACAAAGCTTGCTACCCATTTAGATTAAAAAAACCATGTGCCACCTTCCATTTTTATTTGTTTGCCCGATCAAATCTACTTCATCTACTGAGCGATGTGATAGAACAACAGAATAGAGGCTCGAGTTTGACTTTGAGAAGCACTAGGCGTTGGACAGGAAAAGAAAGGATCGCCAAATGCAAAAGCTTTCCAACAAGTAAAATCTTTTACCATGCAATTTTCACCTCATTTTTAAAATTCAGATTTTAAGCCCTTCCCTTCCCATTTTAGATCGAGTAATTTGTTTAAAGAAAAATTTCAAATGCAAAACATAGGATGAAAAAAATAAATCAAAGTGGCCGGTGGCTTCAAATGTATGGGCTGGATGTTGTGAGATGATTCCCATTTGGTCCAAGTATTATATAAACTGTGATTAGTTTGGGCCATGTCTTATGTGAGTAAAACTGAAGCAACCTAATCTAGTAAATATGGGGAACGGTTGTCAACAGATAACCTTTAGGATCTCTTGGGGAAGAATATCTGTTGATCAAATTTAGAAGGGAAGGTGGAATTTTGTTGAGTCTAATTCAGATGCTTTGTCAATGCAGGAAAGATCTCCCTGACAGAACCTTGAAGCTACTTTCTGGGTCTTGTTATTTGCCCCATCCTGACAAAGAAGAAACTGGTGGAGAGGATGCCCATTTTATTTGTGCTGAGGAGCAAGCTATAGGTGTAGCAGATGGAGTTGGTGGCTGGGCAGACCTTGGCATTGATGCAGGAAAATATGCCCGAGAACTCATGTCAAATTCAGTAAATGCTATCCAAGAGGAGCCTAAAGGTTACATTGACCCTGCTAGGGTTTTGGAGAAAGCTCATTCAAACACCAAAGAAAAAGGGTCCTCTACAGCTTGCATTATTGCTCTAACTAATCAGGTATACTACTTGTTCAGTTATAGTGTAATTTGCAGGTCTTCCTTTATGCTAATGCCCTGAAAAGTTTTGTTGGTAACCTAACTTTGAGTATGTATCTCCAGGATTAGTTTTTGAGTTGGTTAAATCTCGGTGTACATGGATCATGCATTTCTAACATTTTTTTCCCCTTGCTTATTACTTGTTCTGAGACACCCAAACTTGTGCCCACATATTTACCATTGAAGTATGGGATAATATTCCTTCCTCATTTCTGATTGTTTCATTCATTCATGTTGTTGATGCTCAAATAAATTCCACCAGATGTGTGGTCCTTATATTTAGTGCCACTGTGAAGGACAACTTATGTCAGTGCCAAATCTTGATGCTTTCCCTGTCACAAATCATAGATGGGTTCAATTAAAATGCCTTACATTGTAATCACCTTTTACAAGCAAACATGCTTATGATAAAATTCAATGAAATGGTTTCACAGGATAGAGCCAAAATATCATAACAAATAATAACACATGATTTTTGGAAAAACAGCTCCAATGTCCCCTTTTCTCTAACTATTTGGAAGAGTTGTACATCTCTAATGGTTGCCCAGCCCACTATGTCCCCTCATTATAGTCTCTAGGAGGGTTCAAAGGTACATAGCGTTACCCCTATAATGTCCCACATTGCACCAGTTCTCATTATCAAGAGTTGTATGTCTCCTAATTTTGTCTTTTTTACTACCCTCATTTAGAGGATCAACCTTGGTGTTATGTTCCATTGTGATATAAATGTTATGAGTTCGAATAGCATAAGTAAGTTTTGTGCTAGGTAGAGGATAAGGCTGCAGACATAGTCCTCCAAATTCACAATGTTGGATCCCAATGCACTAGGCCACTCCTACTAATGTCATCAATGATAATCTAGAAGGCATTTTCCTTTCTTTTTTGCAGAACTGCTGCCCTGAAAGTGTAGCAGAAAATGTGGGGTACATTATTACTCTCTCCTGACTATGGAGATATTTCTAAGCAGTGAACAGGAGTTCAACTTTTTCTTTATCTGCCAATATCCTATGGTCATAAATCTTGATTTGAATATATGAAGAAGTCAAGCCTTTTCTCAGGATATATTATTTATTTTAATTAAAAACTTATTTGTATTTGTGCGAACTGCTTGATTCTACTCGAAGGAAGCTATTGATTACTGTTGTTTTTGTTTTGGAACTATGATGCCAGGACTGTTTTACTTCATCCATCATTGTATGCTTCAAATTTTTAAAATTGAGGTTATTTTCTGTACAGGGTGGTCTTCATGCCATTAATCTAGGAGACAGCGGGTTTATAGTGGTCAGAGATGGATGCACTGTTTTCCAATCCCCTGTACAACAGCATGATTTTAATTTTACATATCAGCTAGAGTGTGGAACTGGTGGCGACTTACCTAGCTCGGGCCAGGTTAGTTGTTAGTTGATTACTTTGATGTTCTGTATTATCTCCCTATGCGAGGTCTCTCTATTTGGGCATCTAAACTAGGGATTTGTGGCAATATTGTTGCAAGGATAGAATATTCGCTTGAACACTTATGTTTGTTAGGCTTATTAGATCTGTAATGGAAAGAGGCCACTAGGAGATCATCGAGGTAGCTAATATTTAGTGTTTTAGAGACTCTCAAATCTTATTATTCTATTTTTGTAGCTTGCTTTATTTATTAAAAAAATTAATGGATTTAGATCAATATTGGTTGACAAGGGTATATAAATCATGTTATACTGTTGAATAACAAACCTTCAATTTTTTATCATAGAGAATTTGCAAATATGACCCAGAGGAGAGTCCATGTTAGGGGTGTGGATTCTCATTTGGTAACCCCATCTGTGCCAGAAATACGTGTTGATAGAGTGTGTCTAGCTATAAATTGGGCATGGAAATGTCTTGTATAGACATAAGGTTTATCAATTTATGTACTATTTTGCATGTAAAAATCCGCTTCATTGATTAAAAGTAGTTTGCACTTTTTATTGCTCAATACAAGAGGCTTCAGCAGAAATGCCTTCTTGATCAAACGGTTTGTGATTAAGATCACCTTGAATGCCTTTTAATTTGTCTAATACCGGCAACTCTCTGGATAATCAGTATAGCATTCTCTGTTTAGCTTCTTAAAAGCCTTCTAGGAAAGTTTGAGCTTTTTGGTAAGCCAAAATATGTTGTGCCTCTGTAGATTTGTGTATCAACAGCTCTTGAACCAATAGATAAATATTTAGCATGCTTTGCCCACATTTGACAAAAGTTGAAAGGCTTTTCCACAACATACTGCTAGAACACCAGAACAGTGATCAGAAACTTCGGTTTTAGAATTCCAGTGTAGACTTGGTTATATCTGGAAACCAATCTGTATTTCCCATGATTCTATCTTGCTTGCAGTATGCTTTATGAGTTGCATCCTGATCATGGATGACAATTCCATATTGGTATTGGTGTTGCTATCAGTTGTAGTCATGTCAGTATCGGATATGTCAGATAATATATATCGGTTTTGGATATTTTGGACGGAAAAAATTTCAGAAAATCATATACTAATAAGGATGTATCGGTCGATAAATTGGCTGTGTTGGCCAATGGAAACGTAGCGCGATATTGTCACTATATCAAAAAATATCTGTATTGGAGGTCCTAATATTGATACATATTGACCGATATGTATTGTATTAGTTAATATTTGCATCAATTATCCTGATTGTCACAATGAGCGAACCTCTTTCCATTAGGCTATAGGTCCTTGAGCTAGCAGCTTGTACATAAGAATTAGTGTCCTCCATGCCATGTTGATGCATTTTTGCAAGTAGATCATATTTTTCTTCTAACTATAGACCACATTTTTCTGAAGTACATGTCATATGCGCTGGTTTGATGATGTTTGATCAATCTCAACCTCTCAGTGGGGGATCCAATGAAAAGAGGATGAAACTCGAAATTTTTTACTACTTTGAATAAAGCCATGAATGTTTAAAGCTGTGTTGCTTTCCAATAAAACACTAGTGAAGGCTAGATACTTTTGTTTAGTGCAGGTTTTCACCATTCCTGTTGCCCCTGGAGATGTCATAATTGCCGGAACAGATGGTCTGTTCGACAACTTGTACAACAATGAGGTGACTGCAGTGGTGGTTCACGCTGTGAGAGCAGGCTTAGGGCCTCGGGTAACGGCTCAGAGGATAGCAGAGCTAGCACGTCAACGAGCGCAAGATGCACATCGACAAACACCTTTTTCCATTGCAGCCCAAGATGCTGGTTTTCATTATTATGGTGGAAAGCTTGATGACATCACCGTTGTTGTCTCGTATATCACCAGCTCAGGCAATGTATGACTTTCTCTCTCTCTCTCTCTCTCTCTCTGTCTCTGCCTTGGGAGCTTGGATTGACAAATATGTCACATTTTTCCTTTATCTATGCTTCATTTCTTTTCATTGCCTGCATATCTTGTGCAGTTATAGCTGGGAGATTTATCCAAAGTGAATGATTCCGAAAGTTTTCTTATGTATTACTGGATCAATGAATCAGTTCTAAAAGTGGCCATATTATTACGTTAGATCACCTGTTGCCAATTGGTTTCTGTTGGCCTTTTGCCCTCAGTTTTTTGAAATTTGTCATGCTTTCCCTCCCATTCTGTATTAAGAATTTACATGGTGCTATTAAATAGTGGATAAATGGTAAATATTAAATAGTCATTTAAATCACTTGATAAATATTCACATTCATCCACCTAACTTGTATCCCGGTCGTTGCGTGTATATAAGGGCCTCCCAATTTGAAGGACCATAACAGTTTTTCGAACTTCCTCTTTGAAATTTAGTGGGTAAGGCTGTCTGCATTTTATGTCTTTCAAAGGGGATCAGTTGAGTAAGTGTTAATAATGTTCTCATCTTTAACATACAATCATCAATCCAATTAAAAGAGTTCTCTTTGAACTACCTGCTGGGGATACTTTCCTATCATTAGTATTCGTTTCATTTAATTTGATCTACTTAATCATGGAATTCCAGTGAGGTTTTTGGTAGGATTGTGAAGCCTGTAAGGAAACTTTACTTGGCTCTCATGTTTATAATATTCATTAACAGTTACTAGTTTTTCAGTGTTCCCAATTTTTTAGTCCTCCTCTAATGTATTTAATGAAACACCCTTTCTAATTTGAACTTGTCGCATCAAATTTTCACGTTAGAGTGAAGATCTAGAAGAGGGCTGTTTATATTTGCCCTTACATCTTAATCCCCTCGTATTCTTAATGTATAATGGCATATCAACCTGATTATCTAGCATGAATTACGACTTGTATGCTAGCCTTTCCTAACTATGTCACTTAAGAGTTCTAGATTTGTTATTTCGATAAGTCAATTCCATCCAGGTGCTAGGATGATGTTTTCGGCTTAGACATTTTTTCAGAAGATGCAAATTAGCAGATATGGTGACATATATTAACGTGCAAATGTTAAAATATTGGTATGGATCACGGTTGTGCTGGTATTGGATATATTAAATAATACGTATTAATATCAGTTATATTAGAAGGAATTTTTTCTTGGAAAATCATAAACTTAGAGAGATGTTGATACGGCAATCGCTGTTGTCATGCTATAAGGAAATATCAGTATCAGGGAGTTTGATACCAATATTTATCAGCCAATATTTACATCTCTTACAGAAGTTGTTGTGGCATGATACATACCTGCAGCAGCATGTCTGTCTCTGGATGGATTTTTTTTTATTGATCTTGTTCAAGATTGATGAAGTTCGGCTTTCTTTGCTTTCATTTCCCCCTAAATATCAGGATAAATCCTTACAAGAGTGAACGAGAAAGGTCCCTCTCTTTCTAGTTCTGAAGATATCTGTGGGAACCATATATTGTTCGAGATGTGATCAGTTATCCCTATTTATCCAGAAAAAAGAGCATAAAATAATCCTCCCTATTTTCCATGCTAGGCAGAGCTTCCTAAATTCAGAGAATTCCGGCAATGGCAGGGCTATATGCTTTTACCTTGATTAATCATCACCTTCACATAGGACTTCATATATGAGATGAAGGGGAGCTTTAAATAGAGTTGTCACCTCGTGACCTAGTGGTCTCGGGTTTGAATCGTAGAAACGGCTTCTTGCATAATGTAAAAATGGTCTTACCTTTTCTCAGACCCCTTGTGTAGCAGGAGCGTCGTATGCCGGGGGTTGATCCCTAAGGAATTTAGCACTAATCAATGCTAGAAATCAATTCTAACTGTGTGAATCATGTATTTGTGCAGGGAAACAACTCTACTTGCTGAGCAATCACATAGTAGGTACGCTTTTCTTTTGCAGCCATTGCTGTTGTAGATATATATTTTAGGAAGAGGAGAAATGCACCCATCTTGCAGCTTGCGTCTTCGGCACCTGGAATGTGCACAGTTGTTGACAAGCTTCAGTTGATGATGACACTTAAACGACAGTCATTGTGGGCACACCAGCGAGGACCCGTGCTGCGTTAGAGGTTTAGATTTAGTGACCAAAATCGTGTTAATATCTGAATGATGCTAAAGTTTCTGCAGATCGTTTCAGCTACCTGTTTTTCTTTTGAAAGCTTGCATACTTCATTTGATCCAGTGTCTATTCTTTTAACCTCTCCACTCTTCTACGATGTACTAGCATTACAGAAAACTCAATTTTCAGATCGGGTGGATTTCTCTCTAATTCAGGTCAGCTTGCGTAGAATAAATCTAAAAGTTGTAAAGTTTTCTTCCAAATCCTGTGAATAACGACAGCTTTATGCAGCATACTATATATAATACAATTATAAATAAGCATTCTTAAAATCTGTTTTATTGATTTTAATTTGGTTTAATAAATGAGTCATATATTATAGGTATGTTTATGGTATTGCATTAATATATTAAATGTATTTTTTGTATCACACGAATATGATATGTTTATCGAATTGATTATACATGTTGTATTGTGTTGTATGTCTACTTTGTGTCGTGTTCATGTTTGGTTTATTGACAGGATTATTGATCATGTCGTGTTCTTGTTAGCCTATGCTATGACGGACCGGCTATATATTTTACCATATATGATCTCCGTCAAATTATTGTACTTATATCGTATTAAAATATATTTTGGTCAAAAGGTATACATATATATCTACTTATGTGTGTGGATTTATGAGTCCAGAAATGAATTGAGATGTAATTAGGAATCATAAATTTTTTTCAATAAAATTTAGCGGAAGCATATAATTTACTAATTAATTAATATAATAGAATCGTTTTATAAAATCTTTCAAAAGAACCAAAGAGATTTACATCAGTATCACTCATGTGCTGCTACTTAATTCCCGATTAGTCTTCTGCTTAGCTAGTTTATTAGATTTCATTTTTTTTCGTCTGGGATAAATTCATCATCATCTGAAAGAAAACAGAAGGGGAGTGAGCTGAAAGCCCAATAAAATACCCGTAAAACAAATTATGCATAATCATAATTATGGTAGAAACAGATAAAACGTAATGAAGGCTTTTATGCATGCAAATCATGAAACGTGGTCGGAGTCAAATTCATAAAAACATGAACCGAAGACATTTTCATGCAAATTGGTTTCCAAGGCATGTTTCTATTTCAAACTAGTTTTCGTAAAAAATTGGTAATATTTAAGGTTTGTAACTCTTAACTAACAAACGGCTACATTTAAGATTTGTAACTCTTGATCAATATAACAGCTATATTTAAGGCTTATAACTCTTGACCAACATAATGGCTACATTTAATGTCCGTAACTCTTGACCAACAAATCTCAAATAATGGCTACATTTAAGGTATGCAGCTCTCAACCCGTTTAACCATCAAATCCCATAAACGGCTACATTTAAGGTTTGTAACTCTTGACCAACAAAAATGGTTAAATTTAAGGTTTGTAATTCTTGACCAACAAAATCCATTTTCAAAATCCATGAGCTTCCGAAAGTTCGAAATTCAAATAGCCAAAGTTACTCAATAATGTAAATAACCGAACATCTTTTTCATGCCAATAGCTAGACTTCTTTTAAACATACTCATGACCACCAGGCTTATTTGGATATGCAAATATTTTAATTTCGTGTAGATATGCAAATAATCAGACTTTACATAAATGAGCAAATAACCAAAGTTCTTCAATGACGCATTCATAATCGATAACATCATGCAAAAAGTAATTATCCTGACATTCTTAAGTAGAAACTTAACCAGGAGATCATGATAATAATGATACTTAATAGATTTAAAATATAAAATTAGTAAAAATATTGGGTAAACTTACATTATTTGTGAACTCCTTTATCCAAGTCTGGCTTGAAATTCTTTTATTTCTTTCTTTTGTCTCTTACATGTCTTTTTTTCTTAAATTCTCTTCAACTCCCGTCCTTTACCCCAATATCTGAAATTTATAGACAGTGGGGTTGGTAAGAGTAGGTGGGGGTAAGTCACCTGCTACTGATATTTTACTCTTATTTCTTATTCTAGAGAATTCTAGATGTTTCGAGCAGGTGGGACCAGTTCACATATCCTAAATTGACTACTCCGTCCTCCAGTTTAAGCTTAATCTCGTAAACTTTTTTGGTCCAGTAAATTCTTTTATTCCGGACAACGTTTATCCCAACTTCCTTTCTGAAAATCATCTCTGAATTCCTCTTCGGGAATCCTCTCTGAATTCCTCTCCGAAAATCCTCTCCGAAAATTCGTCTCCGAAAAATGGCCTCTGAAAATCGTCTTCGGAGATTGTTTTCAAAAAATCATGTTCGGGTATCCATTTCCTAAAAATCACCTTTGGATAGCTGTCTCCGAATATCTCCTTTGAAGATCGTCTCCGGAAGAAACCATTCTCCTTTATCAGCTGATCAACCGCATCTTGACCGGATTATTTCTTTGAAAATTCTTGGCCGGGTTATTTCTCATACCTTTTCTATCAGGTCAACAGGGTGTTGACCGAATTCCTCCTCTGCCGGTCAATAGGGCGTTGACTGGACATTTTGGCCAATCGGCCATGTCACCCAAATACATACCAGTAATTTTCTTCACATTTATTCCGGTCACTTTGCATATACACCCATACTGGTCATTTTATGCAAACCAGCATTCTTGCCATCTTAGCTGATTAACGTGTTGATTGGATATTTTGATAATCGGATTTTTTCTTAAAACGCATACCGGTTATTTTGTCTCACCCGCAATCTATTATTACCGATAATTGCAAACCGGTCATTTTGACCATTTCACCTACAATACCCATTCAAGTTCTTCGAGAAAAAAAATGCTATACATTAAATCAGTGTGTTATTATGTTTAATTTTATATTTTAAATTATAAAGAATCGAGATAATTTAATAATCTATGAAATAATTTTGTGTCATAAAATGTTATAGTAAATACATACCGATT
>JAOVVI020000773.1:0-20304 GCA_028571085.2 Nepenthes alata | reverse complement strand
CCAACCTCGGGGGCTTCCAGGAAAATAAGCGCAACATCTGGTTATCGTCCGAGAACTTTACAAAGGCGAAGTGGGGGCCATAGTCCGAGGCCTCCGCCGTGACACTTCCTGAGAATTCAAAGAAGAAAAGACTGAGGAGGAAAGGAAAATCTCCGAGGATTGGGGGGCCAGGAGATCGCTTGGAGAAGAGTCGTCCGATCGAGAGCTCCAAATGCTCGGCGACCATCGTTGAATACCCCTCATCCAATGACGAGGATGACGACGATTATGACGATAATGCTGTGATTGCCCCTCTATTTAAGAAGTTGAGGACTGGTCCTTTACCGTAGTCCTTGGGGGATGAAGGTCCCGCTCCAGCCTTGTCGGTTGATCCTCTCGGCGGGTCTTCAATTGTGCGGATTGTGGAGCTCTCGGACGCCCAGTCTCTCGATGATGAGTCCACTCTTGGGATTCCCGCTGATCTTCCTAGTGAAGTCTCGGATAGGACTGTCCATCCTTCCGAGGACATAGGTGATGGGAACTCTGCAAGGGAAGTTGAGGGAGGAGCGACAGCTGAGCAGGTCCGAGAGGTATCAGAGACCGAGGAGGAAGGCACTATCGGCCCGACTCCCTACGAGCTTTCTGAGCATCCTGATGTAGTCCAAGTTGAACGTCCACCAGGGCGCCCTGTTGATGCCCGGGAGGAGCCTCTGAACAACGACGTTGAGGAAGTCTGGGACCCTGGTGATATTGGGACAGGATCCTCAGTGCCTTTTATAGCTGTGGAGCCTTCACTTGAGGCCAGGGTTGAGATTTCTGTGGCGCCTGTCGTGGAGCCCCCAGCGTCTGAGATCACTGGAGAGGGTGCTATCAGCGGTGACCTTATCATTTTTGAGGTATCTCATTTCTTCTTTTGAGTTTCTAGGTCTTCTGTCTTGTTTCAGACTTTAATGTTTTTGTCCATCATTGCAGCTTTAGAGTTTAGCCGGGAACCTTAACCGGTTGATTGGAGGCGTCGCCCAGGGCTTCTCACAGATGGAGGCCCTGAGGGTTGCTGGAGAAGTTACCCGACCTGCAGAAGCGAAGCTGGCTGAGGTAGAGAGGAAAGTCGTCTCTTTGGAGGACATCGTCAAGCTCCAACGGCTTCAGCAGGGGCTTCTCCGGGATAGGGTCTATCGCCTGGAGGAGAGGCTGAGGACGTCTGTGCAGACCGCGAACATTTTATCGTTATTAGACAGCAAGTACTGGGAGGGCATTCATATGTGTCGTCGAGTGCTGCGATTGATCCGTTCGCGGTTTCCTTCAGCCATTCTTGATCCTAGGAACGTCAGTGCCCTATGCGCAGCAGACGTGTATGGCGTTGCTGGGAGGCCTTTTCCTGAATCCTCTTAGGCAGGTCCTCAAGGCAAACCTCCTCACCCGAGCAGCCAGGTCTGACGGACCAGGCGGAGCCCTCTGAAGCTCAGGAGGTTTAGGGACAAGGGAGCCACGATGGGCTCTTGTAGAGGAAGCGTAACACATTGTCCTCTTCTTCTCTTTTTTTTTATTTACGACATTGTACATGGACCTTGTTTATAAACAAAACTTGGACTTCTCGTCTGGTTTGCACAAGTGCTTGCCTTTTTTTTTGATGCATTGCTAAGCGACTTTCCCTTAGCCTAACACGTGAACCTTTGAGGATTCTCTTGCCTTTCGACCTCTCAGGTTGCCGGCACTGCATGAAGCTTTCAGAATACGACTTCTTGGTCCGCTCGGTCAGAGCCAAGTTTTTTAGAATATACGACCTCTGGGGCCGCTCGGATGAAACCGAATTTTTTAGAATATGACCTCTGAGGAGGCTCGGACGGAGCCGAGTTTTAGAATACAACCTCGGGCGCCGCTCGGTCAGAGCCGAGTTTCAAGAATATGACCTCTGGGGCCGCTTGGACGGAGCGAAGTTTTTAGAATACGACCTCTGGGGCCGCTCAGATGGATTCGAGTTTTAGAATACGACCTCTAGGGCGGCTCGGATGGATCCGAGTTTTAGAATATGACCTCTGGGGCCGCTCGGTCAGAGTCGAGTTTTAAGAATATGACCTCTGGAGCCGCTCTGATGGAGCCGAGTTTTTAGAATACGACCTATGCGGCTACTCGGACGGATCCAAATTTTAGAAAATGACATCTGCGGCCGCTCAGATAGGACCGAGTTTTTAAGAATACGACCTCCGGGGCCGCTCGAACGGAACCAAATTTTTTACAATACGACCTTTGGGGCCGCTCGGACGAATCTGAGTTTTAGAACACGACCTCTGGGCCCGCTCGGTCAGAGCCGAGTTTTAAGAATACGACCTCTAGGACAACTCAAACGAAGCCGCTTTTTTAGAATACGACCTCTGGGGCCGCTCGAACGGATCCGAGTTTTAGAATACGACCTCTAGGGCCACTCAGACGGATCCGAGTTTTAGAATACGACCTCTAGGGCCGCTCGGACGAATCCGAGTTTTAGAATACGACCTCTAGGGCCACTCGGACGGATCCAAGTTTTAGAATACGATCTCTGGGGCCGGTCAGACGGATCCGAGTTTTAAGAATCTGCGGAAGGCTTGCTTTCAATTGACGTAGAAGCAGTCTTGGACTTAATGGAGCAACATGAGAATGCACAATAGTGGACACATCGAAGGGACCCTTTTATTTTTGTAAACGTGCTATATTAGGTGGCCTCTAGGGCCAGCTTAACCCTCCACGTCATACTAGTGCCCTGAGTCATAGATGGTGCATGTTTGAGTCCTCGAGTCCTCCTCACTCGGCCATACTCTTTTCTAGCTGTTGCCCTTTGAGGGCGTGGCCATTTGGCAACTCTGATCTGCGCTGGCTTTAACGAAGCCTTCACATGTAGCCCCCAACGCTGGTCATGCGCGTTCTGCGCTTATGATGGCCTTGTCTTCAAGTGGCTAGACTCACCGCGTTCTGCTATTCCGGGAGTCCGCCCGGGTCTTAGCAGAAAAGGGTCGAGATGGCCTTCCATTACCAGTCTCTCGATCTCTTCCCGCAGCATCCTGTAATCTTCGGTGTCGTGGCCGCGGCGGCGGTGGTAATGGCAATACTCCCTTTTGTCACATCCATCCAGGTTTTTCAACGCCTTGGCCCACCTCAAGAATTCTTCATCTCGGATCTGCCTCAAGATGTTGGTGAGTGACTCGCTCAAGTGGAGAAACATATTTATCACATTTATCGATAACTTTTTACGTTATAACTATATTTATTTATTGCATTAAAAGTCTGAGATCGTAAATTCTTTAGAAATATATATAACTGAGATTAAAAGATAATTAAATAAAAGTGTGAAAGCCATTTGATTTGATAAAAATTATGAATATTTTAGTAAATATGATAAATTAGAACAATATTCTGACTCTTTTACTAAGTTGCTAGAAAAATATGACATACGTATTCAATACACTATGCTAGGGACACTACAGCAGAATGGTATTATTGAACGGTGTAATCGTACATTAATGGATATAGTTAGGAGTATGTTGAGTAATTTTTCTTTACCCAAATTTTTATAAATGGAAACCCTTAAGACTGTTGTATATATTCTTAACCGAGTTTCTAATAAAGTTGTTTCAAAAACTTCTTTTGAGTTATAACTAGAAGAAAATTGAGTATATAATACCTATATATTTGGGGGTCTTTAGTAGATATTAGAATGTATAATGTAAAAAAAATTAGATTTCAAAACTATTAGTAGATACTTTATTGATTATCCAGAAAAAATATAAAGTGGATTAATTTTACTATCCTAATCATAGTACGATAATAATAAAAATTAATAATACTAGATTTTTTGATAATGGTAAAATCAGTGGGAGTAATACTCCACAAAATATTAAGATTTAAGAAATTATGATACAAGTTTTTATACCTATAATTTCTAAAAAAATTATTATTCTGACTGTTATTGAACAAAAAATTAGTAATTCTATACTCTATAATGAGAATTTTACCATTAAATAAAATATAGAACAATCATAAAAAGTAGGATTAAGAAGATCTCATTGAGAAAGAAGATCTACTATTTTAAATAATTATTTGGCTTATCTTTAAGAATATGTATGTGATATAGGGATATATAATGATTTGACTTTTTTTAACAAGTTATAAAAAGAAATGATTCTTCTAAATAGATTGATACCATGAATGATGAATTAAAACCAATGGCACATAATAAAATTTAAAATCTCGTCGAATTGTCTGAAAATTATAGAACAATTGGTTGTAGATTTGTATTTAAAATCAAATATAACTCTAAAGGTAATATTGAATTATATAAGATTAGACTTGTGACCAAAGGTTTATAATTATGGAAGTGGTATTGATTATAATGAGACCTTTTTGTCAGTTTTAAAGAATGATTCCTTAAGAATCATAATGACATTAGTAGCACATTTTGACTTGGGATTGTATCAAATTGATATAAAGACTACTTTTTTAAATTAAAGCTTAGATAAAAAGTCTATATTGAATAACCTGAAGGATTCTTAGTTGAACGATAAGGAAACTTAGTTTACAAATTAAAAAAATTAATATATGGTCTTAGACAAATCTCACAATAATGGTACTTTAAGTTTCATGAGAACATTTTATATTTTGATTTTGTAAAAAATACCGTTGATCGGTGTATATATTTGAAGGTTAGTGAAAGTAAGTTTATATTTTGATTCTATATGTTGATAATATATTGATTGCAAGTAGTGAACTTAGGTTGTTACATGAGATTAAGGGTTATTTCTTTAAAAAATTAATATAAAATATATGAGAGAAACAACTTATATAATAGAAATAA
The DNA here is from genome assembly GCA_028571085.2 of Nepenthes alata. Lineage (NCBI taxonomy): Eukaryota > Viridiplantae > Streptophyta > Magnoliopsida > Caryophyllales > Nepenthaceae > Nepenthes > Nepenthes alata. The sequence continues at coordinate 15,500 of JAOVVI020000773.1, read as the reverse complement.
AAATATTTCGAGATAAATCATATGGATTGTTAAAATTGTATTAGAAATGATATATTAAGAAAATTTTAGAGAGATTTAGGATGGTGAGCTATACAATCAGTATTACTTTAGTTCAGAAAGGTGATAAATTTAATTTAACGTAATACCCATAAAATGAATGTAAACGAAATTAAATGAAGGAATTCCTTATGTATCTGTTATAGAAAGTTTGATGTATATACAAAATTGTACCATACTAGATATAAGTTTCGTGATTGGTATGCTCGGACGATACCAAAATAATCCTAGTATGGATCACTAGAAGGTTGTAAAGAAAGTGATGAGATATTTATAAAGAATTAAAGATTACATGCTTACTTATAAATAGTCCAATCATTTGGAGGTAATAGGATATTAAGATTTAGATTATACTGGATATTCAGATATCAAAAAATTTACATCTATATATATATTTTTTGGTTGGAGGATATGTCCACAATGGAAGTAGAGTTTATGATATACTTTGAAGCCACTATACATTTGAAGCAACTATATATGCATTATGTTTACAAAATTTATTTTAGGATTTGAAAATATTGACAGTATAGTCAGGCCGCTGAAAATTTATTGTGATAATTTTGTAACAGTTTTCTTCTCAAAAAATAATAAGTATTCAAAGGGTGCCAAATATATAAAAATTGAATATCATATAATTAAAAGTAAAATTCAGAAATAAAATATGTCAATAGAGTATATTGGTACCAAATTTATGATTGTAGATATATTAACTAAAGGTTTACTTCCAAAAATTTTTGTGGATCATATTGATAATACGGATCTTTATTATATGTCTTAAGGGAAGTTTACTCGACCATTCATCCCCACAATCAAAGCCAAGATCCATTTTCGTCCATTTGGTGCTTCACAGCCCCCTCCAAGTTTACCTCATACACAAAGTTACTTCTCCCACTAGTTCTACACATCTTCCTCAGCAAGGGTCCTTTAACCTAACATCACTTTTCCAACGAGGTCCTTTATTTTCTTACCTTTTATACCTGTAAAATCGTCTAGTGTGAAATCTAATTGAGTAATCGATGAGGGCATCTAGGGAAACATCCCTAATCTTTTTGACATTTGTCCTTTGTTATGGTATGTAGGACTTATAAATCCTATACCCAAAGCTTGCTTCCTGAATGACTGTATCCTTGGGGTGGATGGCAATTTTCAAATATGCATGACTAATCAAAATTGACAAAAAGAAAAGACCCCCAACAAAAAAATAAAAGGGCACCACAACAATTGAACAAACCTATCAAAACATAGTTGCCCGAAATTTTCTTTTAAGGAGATTAATATAATATGAGTATATAAAAATTATCAAAAAAAATCAAATAATTTTATTATTTTCTTAATCGAGTAAATTATCTTATTACCAATAGATTATGTAGCAAAATGGTTACAAAAATAAAATCAAGCATTCATTAACTTCTTTGAACTTGTCAAAGACAAATTAGTCACAATATAATTCTCATTCATTTGAGCCAAAAATAAAATAAAATTGAAATATTTCTTCCAATCACCTAAAAAAATGGCATTAATATCTCATCGACAACACCTAAATAAGCAATATATACATATATATGATAATAGACAAAATGATAGAAAAAGAAAAATGACATTTAAGAAATTAGATTAGAAAATTTTAGCAGATAAGTATATTCACCATGAATTGCAACAATTGAGCTGCCAACATATTCTCCATTCAATATTACCACCCTATTAACTAATTCATTTCTGAATTGACACTTTCAAGCATTTTTTAATCATAATTTTGATGACACTCAATTATAATAGTTTTATTTCTCTCCATTTTTAGTTAAGATCCCAACTAAAACTAACACAATTACAAATTTTTTATTTAATAAACTTTTATAATTACATAATTAAAAAAATTAAACCAACATAACTGTTCTAAAAGGAGCCGTAAATGTTGCCTACAAAAGTCAAGTATCAATGGATTTGAAATGGTAGCACAAAAAAAGAAAAAATGATATTTTGCTACGGGTATAATAATTAAGCGCTAGACAATGTTGTTTTTTTATTAGAAGTTTTGGTTTGTTTGTAATAAAATGAAATTGTTGGGTCCCAATATCCTAGGGCCCATAAAATACGGCCTAAAGGAACAGCCGCAAGGCCCAAGAGGACTAAACTGCCTAAGACCCTATTTCAGCATAAAAAGTCCGAGAACATCAAACACTCCTAAGAGTCCCGATCAACCCGAGAGGTCAGTGTTTAGCAACCCGAGGACTTTCCACAAAGAATCACGGATCATTCGATGATCAAGAAGAGCAATTGATGTCTGAGAGTTATCTCCCTCACTAAGTCCGCGTACTCGTGAGAGGACAAGATACGCAGCTTAAGGACGAGGACTACTTCATATACGACCGAAAGCGCTAGCTCAGCAACTTTACTATTACCAAGGAGCACGCAATCTCTGCAAAACGCCGCCTCCACAGTGCATAATGACGTTCAGGGCACGCCTTATCACTTCAAGACTGATATCAAGGGCCTGCACGCCTGACATGATAAGGTCCAATCAACAGCGCTGGCGGCTTGCCTCCCTGCACAAGCCCGCATGCTTGACACCGCCAGCAGAGCAGGTGGACAGCCTCCCAGCATGTCTAACACAGCCAGCAGGGCAGGTGGATAACCTCTCAGCCATGCGCCGGCAGCCACGTGGACCTCTCTTAAGGGACAATCTCCCACTATAAATACCCAGCCAAGACTCTAAGAAAGGAGATCGAAGAGAGTCTTCTAAGGAGAGAGGTTAGGAAGATAACCACACAACTTGTACTTGTAACTCTTCCACCCATAGTGAAGCATCCTTCAGGTCTTGAGCCTCGTGATTTTTGCTCCTCATTCAAGGGGAGATTTTTCACATAAATTTTGATATTTTTCTCTTCTTCTCTTCATCTTTCTACGCTCAAATATTTGTGTTACACCGAAGATCGGAATCTGGAACGCAACAGAAATAAAGCCGACTAAAATGCATTATTTTATCTTAAAATGATTTATGTTTATGAGTAAATATAATAAAAGGGATCGTATTAATTCATAAATATTTTCTTAATTTTTTTGGATCTCACATCTTATGTTCTTACAATATGTTGGCATTCACCTTGCAGCTTGATTTTGTTAAAGTATACTAAGGAAGAATAATTTAAATGAGAAAAATATTTAGGTAATATTTTTAGATATTGTTTAAATATCAGTTGAATTATATATTTATTTTTTTAAATAAAAGTATTTAAAAATAAATAAATAATTAAAATATTATATTAAAAAAACTCTGAAAAAGGGTATAAAATAGACTCATATAAGATTATTCTGTGTGGGTTACTAAGCAAGAATTTGTATTCAGGATTCCAGGCTCCACCTATCCTCCTTGTTAGACACGAGCTAATTCTGACCCGCGCAGGCTGCGTTACTACTTTCCGTTGTCGCCCTTTCGTCGGCAGGCACCTGGAGAGAGAGAGAGAGAGAGAGAGAGAACGGGAGAGAAGGGGGAGAAGAAGAGAGTGGGAGATGGCAGGGATTGTGAGAAGAGCGCTTCTAGGGCATATGAGAGCGCCAGTGGTTCAGAAGAGCCTGTCACTTCATGGGTCGAAGAAGCTGCTGCACAACCCCATTTTCTTCCGGTCAATGTCGTCTCACGGCGACGATCATCTCACTAAACAAGAAGTCATCGACAGAGTCCTATCCGTCATCAAGGACTTCCCCAAAGTCGATCCTTCCAAGGTCTCACCGTCTATTTGGTTTCATTTCTTGTTTTTCTGTACTTGCGCTAGGTTGTTTTTTTTCTTTCTTTGTTAACTTCATAAGAGATTTCATTAAATATATCTTCTGGAGCTCCCGATTTGTCGAAATATAGTTCGGTTTTGACTAATTGCTGATAAAATCTTGAGAGTTTTAGCTTATGATTCTCTGTTTTGATTTCGGTTTATTTTGGATTCTTTTGTAAATTTGGTTTTCATAAATTGTGCTGAGCGACCAGTGATATGGGCATTGAAAATATTGGCCCTATTTACTTGATCAAGTGCGTGAGTCTTCAGTTTGGGTTGATTAACTTCAGATAATATGAGTAAAGTTCTATGGGTATTGTGGAAGGTTAGTTTTTAGACCAGTAGGTTCATGGAAGTTGCTGGATTTATGCAAATTAACTGACTGCTTCTTCTCACGGTCAGATCCTGACAAATGACAGGCAGAATTCAAGAGTAACCAATTATGGAAGGCTGGGATAAATTGGGAAGATGGTGCATAAGCTCTAGAGGGTTGCTGAAATATCTTATTTGATGGTTAATTGGAGAACGAAATGGAAGTTTTCTGAGTGAACGGAGGAGAGAATATTGTTCAACAACATGGGAATGAGGTTTTAGATGTTGTAAGGGAGGGCCCATGGACCCTTTGCTCGATTTTTCATTGAGCATAGGTGGGGCATGTGTTATCGAAGATGGTGTCTTTAAAGATATATTGTTTGGAAGCTCAACATTGGATTCTGTTAAGTGGTGTGTTCAGTTTGGGGCGCTAATGTTTGAACTAAGATATCATCGATTCTAATACATATATATATATTTTTTTTTTTTTTCTGTTGGAAATTGAATGGAGAAAATAACAATGGAGACTGTGTTTTCACTGGTTTTAGGTGAGTGCTTAAATAATGATCGGAGAATGTTGGTTGCTTCAGTGAATTTAAACATTGGGTGAGGCTTCTGGGGGATATCATTTATAATTGGTGTGAAAGGTCAATCTGATCAGTTGACAGTGTTCTTGAATGATACACGGGAAATGATGGTGATGTGAAATTAAGGTGCACACTTGGTTGGGAAAAAAACTGTTGATGTTGACGTTCCCTGTAGAAAGTTATAGCTTCAACGTCGCAATCTAGGTTGAAGCATTTCTGGAATCAATGGGGAATCAGCCACCTGAAGATGAGGGTGTTGAAGATGAGGGTGGAACAACAGGATGGCATTTGTGTAACAGCTACTGTCAGTTTCAGGACTTTTTTCTTTCTGTTGTTTCAACATCGAAGCATGTGTCGATCAATTTTCAGGTTTAGTGCCTCAGGGAGCTCAGGTTATTGATAAGTTGCTGCCAACTGTTAAGTAGCTGGCTTATAGTTATGGAGAAAATGGTTTTGAATTATCACGGGGTGAGTTGTTTTGTTGAAAAGGCCAATTGTACGGGATGTTGGGTTGTCTAACAGTGTGGACAATAGTGAGATTGGGGGTTCTCCTATAGGGCCTTTTCGAATGGGGAGTTGAATCTTGTTGGTTACTTGTGTTGGGCCTTTGAATGCCAAGGAATGTCCAACACTTCGTGATGATATTGTTGGGCTATTACAACTGGATTGAAGATTAGATTAACAGCAGAGTTGAGCCACTATTGTCTAATAATAGTTGACGTGGGACCTGGCCTCAGTCAGATCATATTGAAAATGGGGAAGCGGATGCTTTATATTCTCTGTTCATTTCATATAGAGACAATAGCAATTGGGAAATCTTACAACCTTGGAGATGACAAGGATGGAGGTCTACTGTTGAAATATGAAGACCCCGAAGCCCTTAGTGGCCAAATTTTCCAATTAAGCATATGATTAAGAGCCAGAATGTTTGGTCAAGTTTGTTGATGTTGAGAAAATGAGTGTGATTGCTTGAGAAATGGTTTTTTTGCTTTCCTCAGGAGTATCCTTGCAATCCCCTCTTCCCATATGCTATTGAAAACACCACTAAGTGCAGCATGAAGTGACAATTTCTTTTCTGTTTACCATTTAGTAAATATACTGAATCATGCACCTCCTCCTCCATCTTCTAAGGTGCTCTTCTGTACTCTGACCAGTATAATTCTACGTTCTAAATCTGGTTAGGTACTGTGTGTTTCAAAATCAAGTGGCTGACGTACTCTGGCTGATCACAAAAATGTACCTCTGTTTTGCTGCATAATGTGCTTCTGTAACAAATAACTATAGTTAGTGAGAACAGTCTTTGCTTTGCTGGTAATCCTCAAATAAGGAATGCTTAGGGAAATCAGCAGCTCATCATACAACCTGTGGCCACCTACACATTGATTCCTCACCTTAACATCATCATATTCTTTAGCAGCTGAAAGTTGGCCTTTAATATCCCACTGTCACAACTGCTGTGCTTCAACATGAGGCCTGCTCCACATCGTTTTGTATGCAACTAACCATCAGATTAAAGAATGTTTAGGGGCATCAGCAGCTACACATACAACCTATTTTTTTTTTCAAAATTGAAAAAGCAAGAGGATAATCCTTAGATTGGTGGTTCCCCCTTTGCATCCATTCTATATATATATATACACTAATGGATAAAATAATCCTTTTAGGCTTAATCGAAACCAAAATGGCTACTCTTTGAGCTGGATTGCGAGAAAAGTGGTGCTTCTAGGAAAGGGAAGGGAAGTAAGTTAGTGATGGGAATTGCGCAAATAATTGTAACATGGAATATGAGGGGTTTGAAGCAGAAAATAAGAATGGGGAGAAATCAATCTGGAAAATGTAATGGGGCAGTTTCTGGTTGCAAGAGCAAAGTAGAATCATTCACTAGGGAGTTTCCTTTTGCAGCAGCAGGGAAAAGATTTTTTGGAGCATCCAAGCTTATTTTGCTGTGCAGATATTGTGTTCTGTATGTGGACCTTCTTTATACTTGGACCAAAGGAATTTACGGTGGAATTATGTTTTGACACTGTTTGTCATGACTCCAATATGTGCATGTGAAAATTATGTTAGAAATAATTCAGAGATATGATTCTGTGTTTTGAATGCCGGTGGTGGACTATTGTGAAATAAGATTACCTTGTGGGAGAAGCAATGCTCATCCAAAGGTGCTAGAATCATCCTTATTGAGAGATCTTAGTCTAATCTCCCCACGTACTTTGTGCCCCGTTTCTGTACTCCTGGCTTGGTTGCAATGACTCTTGTTGCTCATGAAGCAACTTTTTTTTGCAAGGAGAATGCATGTGTGTTAATACCTCATACTTACATATTTCATCTTGTTAAATGGGGGGAATGTAAGTTACCCATTAACAAAGGAGAGTTTCCAGTTAAAAGATTTTATAGCTTTCAATGGAGATTCTTTTTTTTCTGTTTGGTGGCTTTGGAGATTTATGAGTGAGAAGCAAAGCTTACGGATAGCGATTTAGGGGTGTCTCTTTGGAAGTATATCTGAAAAAGGTGGATAAAATTTCAGTTCTTTGTGTGAAGCATAGTTTTGTGAAATGTTGGAAGAGATTTATTAGCTTGAAGAAGGCTTTTTGAAGGATTATGTGATGTTTAATATGCCATTAACTGGCCATTTTATGGCCAGTTTTGAAAGAAAGAAACCCTAGTGCTTTGGCTCCGCTGAGACAACAGTGATTCAATTGCCATCACACTGTCTGCATGCACTTTGCTTATGCGCGAATGGCTATCCATCTTTACCTCATTCAATCTAATTGGATTTTGAGATGCTTTTAACATGTAAGCCTTACAAGTTTATCTGATTCACTTTGTCTGTACTTCGGTGATGATGCTCTGCTGGCATCCAGGAATCATTATTCTTACCCCCAAAAAAGATGTTTACTCTTGGTGGCAGGATTTTTTTTTCCCCTTCACATTAGCACCTAAAACATCCGTTATGCAGATTGATTTTTGCACGTTGTCTCTTCTTGAACCAATTTTTCGGAGGGTATTCCTTCCATCTGAGACTTTCTAGAAGTGGTTTCCTCCCATTTAAATTATTGTCTCAAGCCTATACAGAACTGTGCATATCATCTATGGCTAAAAAGATCGGCATCGGTCATATAGGATAATACATAATAGTATTGGATATATCGAATGGAAAAAATTTTTAAAAAGCATAAGTTGATCGGACCGTATTGACTGATATTATCAAAAAAATATTATGAATGTTGGCCGACATATTGTAATATATTGCCGTTATAATAAAATATCACGATATTGCCATGATATCAGAAAATATTGGTATTAGCTGACATTTGTATCCATGATATGGCCATATCTCCTTTCCAATTACAATTGCTTTAATCCTTCTTGGACCCCTCGCTCAGCAACATAATTCAAAATATAAAGGCTCCCTCCTCACGAACTCATGCCCTTGGTGGTGGGCAATACTTATTCCACTATTTATCAAATTACAACCACCACTCAAGACTGCAATTTTTCAACATTACTTGAAATCTGAATTCTGTCCAATGTGGACCAAGATTTATTGTTGCTGCTGATAGTTCTGGAATGATTTCAATTACTCGACGGGTAATTGAATCAGATCTAATCATAAACAAGCTTTCTGAAATCCTTTAGAAATTGAGTGGTACATCTTCCACTGGTTATTTTAAGCTGGATAAACTTCTTTGAAATTGTTCTCTAGCAATATGTGAAAGAGAGCACGTAGCATTGGCAAAAAAAGTTCAATCTAAATGTCTTTCCCATCTATAGGACTTACAGATTCTGCTCTTCAAAAAGGTATTGGGGTAGATAGCGTCCGACTACCATCACGAACACGCACAGTGAAAGGAGGAATAAGGAAGAAGAATTGAACACCAAGATTTTATGTGAAAAACCCTTATCAAATAATGGAAAAATCACGGGACATTTAGTCCACAAACAAATTTACTATATGAAATTGGTTACAAGCCACACACGGCTACACAAGCCCAGGAGACGAAAACGAAAAACAGAACACCAGAATACAACGACTTCACACTTTATTTTTCCACTCACTACTCTCTTTTCTTCTCTATCTTTCACTTCTTCTCATCTCATGTATATTCTCTAAGCACAATATATATATATCATCAGGCAAAACGAGCAATCACCTACTATGTATGGTGATTGCATGCACAACTCTCAAGGCCTACAACAGTCGGCACACGCTCTGTCCTGCAGTAGGCGGCGCATGCATGCCTCTGCAGATTGACTTGTCGTCTTTCCAGGAATGATGTCTTCTAACTATCCAATCAGGTAGAGCAACTGCACTCCCTTTTCAGAAGACAGCTGTTCAGCATTTCTGTTCTCAGTAGGTCAATACTCTGTTGACCGTCTTCTTTTCTTGGCTAATCAACGCCCACGTTGGTCGATCGGTCGTCCTTGTGTAATCCTTGGGCAATATTGAAAAAAACTGCGGACCTTCAGCCAGTCAATAGCATGTTGACCGGAACATATGATATGCCGGTCAACAAGTTGGCCTGTCATTTCTACTTGACCAAAACCTTTGGTCAACAAACGTTGACCGGAATTCCTTGTGCCTAATTTGTGCAGATCCACGGACACTTAGCGCACAAATTCGCGGACCTTAGTTGCACACAAGGTCCTCGTACTACATCCAAATCCTCGGGTTACCAGGACTTCCACTCGAGAGTGACCCCCAACAAAAGAACATCAACTTAATTTCATACATGACAATTTTATCAAGCCCTCTTCATTAGTGGAGGAAGAATTGCATAAATCAGTACGAAGCCATCAAAATTGAAAAGCAATTCAAAAAACATAAAAATAATATTATCTGCCACAGATTTCAAGACGACCAAACTTGAGTACTAACCAGAAAAACTTCCAATGCCAAACCATCAAGATTCCATCAATATTCCCCCAACATGGCCTTCTGTGCCAAGAAAAAATTCATTTGGCAAGCTTATTACCCTGAAATAGAATCAAGGTGCAATACATTATCAATCTTCTTTGTCAAGGAACCAACTCTTCCCTAAGTGTACCAACTCTTCCCAAGTGTATAAGATGTTCGGCGAAGGCCCAAGAATCATTCTCTAACATTCCCTCTCGTGGGACTTCCTTTGGGCTCAAAGCTTAAACTAAACAAGAGTATAGACCAGGTATCTTGACCAACTGATCCTGCACAGGAAAAACACAGAAGGAAACTAAAACTAATATGCCATCGGTATATTGATCCTTATCATAATCCTTATATATTATTTATAGTTCTTTTGCTAATATTATCACTGGTATTCGACTCCGGGTCATTCCCTCTTCATTGCGGGACTTGACCACAGCCTATTATCATATCTAGGGCAGCTTTAGTACTTTTCAGCTACAACCTGGAAACATAATGTCGGATTGTTATTCTGTGTGGTGAAATAAATCATTTTCAGGTGACAGCAGATGTGCATTTCCAGAAAGACCTTGGTTTGGATAGCTTGGATAACGTAGAGCTTGTGATGGCCCTTGAGGAGGAGTTCAAGCTGGAGATTCCTGACTTGGAGGCTGATAAAATCGACTCCTGCGAAGTCGCAATCGAATACATTTACAACCATCCAATGGCTGGCTAATATGCCTTTTAGCCCTTCTTTGATCTTCAAGCTCTGTTTTTGGTTCACATTGCTGAATAGCTGTGGAAGAATGTTCCTTCCCTGTCGTGGATTGGTAATAATAATCTCTGTTTGCTGTTGATCTTGGATCTGTTGTTTTATTCTGAGTTGGATGATTTGGTTTTTGCTGCTCCTTTCTACATTTATGATTTCAGTTTTGGCCGTGACTCGAGAGTGAGTCTCGGAACGATAGTAATGCTTTTCTATTACTACGTGACTCCTCACTCTGAGTTCCCAGTTCCGCGGGCTAGTTTAGATTGTAAAACTTAAATTTAAATTTAATAATAAAAATTTTATTTTTATCAGAATTAAATTCAAGTATGATTTAAATTATATTTTTTGAATTATATAAAAAATTATAATTCTGATAGAAAAATAAATTTATTGTATAATTAATTTTTTTATTCAAACATAAAAATAACAGAATTAAATAGTACATTATAAATTGTAAATTGTTCAATAAATTATATTTAATAATAATATTGAGTCGTCATGAATTCGGATTGCTGATGGGTTAGGGTACCGCTTCGTCTTCTGATCGAGCTGATGTGGGTCTAGTTTTCGCACTTCTTGGCCCGGATCTTGCACATCATAACTCAAAAACAATATGTCAGAGGATTAGTGGGATTTGCTCTCCGATATATCCTTCGACACTCAAGTCAGTAATCTTCCTTGGGAGATGAAAGATGTAGTGATAAAAGTATACAGGTGATAATACAAGAAGGGGTTTTTTTAGTCTACCTTGGAGGTTGTACTCGATGTGGAGCGACTTTTATGGTGGTGCGTTTGTGAGAAGCGACTTTAATGCCAAGGAGGCAAGAATTGTGAAGGGATTCTCAAGAAATTTTGCGGGCAGATAGTGGATTCTTGAGAGCTCTTGGAAGTGGTATTTGAAGGCTTGTTTGAGTGTAAATGCAACTGTCTGAGAGCTAGTATTAGCATAAATATAGGCGTAGGTGTGAGCGTCAATGCAAGCATGCCCTTAGAGTTTGTCTCGATGGCCTTTTATAGCATTTGGCCATCTCAACCTTACTTGTATGCCAAAACTGATTTTCAATTGCTTTGTGCAAATTTAGTGGGCTGGCATGAAGATTGCGGACGTCGATTAAGGTAATCATGATCAATCAAAGGGGATTCCTTCCTTCTTTGAAGAGATGTTGTATGCGATATACATTGAAGTTGCAATTATAAGAAATATGCTGAGTTAGGAGTTGCCATTTCTGGAGAGATCATGATTGGAGTAATATTCGGGGTTCCGACTAGTTAGGGCAAATTATCTTCAACACACAGGAATGGTGTTGTAGGTTGTCCGAATTAGGCCATGGCCGGTTTAGGCCGTCTGGCCAACTGAGGCATTGTTTCGATCAAAGGAAGCGTTGACTGGCCTCTGGGTCGGATGCTTCCTGGACTTGACGGCGAGTCTGTGGGTTTTTATATTAAGCCGGCTTATTTCTACCGTTCCCATCAAATATAATTTTATAAAATCTTATATATATATATATATATATATATATATAGAGTCTGTGGGTCTTTATATTAAGTCGGCATATTTTTACCGTTTTTATCAAATATAATTTTATAAAGCTTTACTTTTTTATTATATTAGTGATATTCTATATATTTATATATATATATATTTATTTAAATAATATTTTTTATTAAAATGTTAATAAATATATTGATATATTCCTATGTATGGACTTGAGCGGCTGCGTTGATCGTTCCCCAAGGAGTATATGTTGTGTCGAACATCCTGATAATTAAAGCCGTCATGAAGCTGAGCCACTGGCAATCCTGATTCTGCTTCGTCAACGGCGACGTGACCTCTGCCTTAGCCGTGAACCATGCCTCGCACTCGAACCCGTCGCTCTGAATCATCACCACCGTCAGATCCGCGCCGCCGTACTGCTTCGACTCGAAGAGCTTCAGTCCCTCCGTCACCCTATCCACCGCCTCGTCGTACATCGACGCGCAGTCGAGGAGCCCGTCCTTCACGTACGGTTCGAACTTCCCGCCCGCCGTCATTTGATCGATCTTGCTCGTCTTCGCCGTCACTTTGTTTTTCAGCAGCTTCATGCTAATCCACGCGAGTCATCGCAGGCTTTCCTTCACGTCCTGATCGAACTGCGCGGATTTTAGGATGGAGACGCAAAAGGATTTGGGGATTCTGCTGTCGAACGTCGAGACGAGACCGCATACGCCGGGGAAGAGCCAGGATCTGACCCCACGGGTGGCGTCTGCCGCGTGGGCGGCGAAGAGGAGGATTGGAAGCAGATAAAAGATAGCCGCCGACGATCTCGTCATTTTTTTGCCGAACATATTAATATGCAGTATTTGTTTCTTGGTTTTAGGGAGGAGAAATTTTGAATTTATAGGATTGCGTTAAAAACCATTGGTGGCGGTTTTCGACAGAAGAAAGGTTGAGAGAGAAAGGAAGCTAAAATTAGCTATGGCGGATACTGTATTGAGCAACAGACTTGGTTGTAAGATGCGAGCATTCAAACAACAAGCAGCTTTCGGAGTAGAGAAAAAGAGAAACAACCGTTGGCTTTCCAGGTATGTCTTCATTATTTAGGCAGTTAGGTTTGAGTCATGATTTACTCCATTTTATTATTAGAATAAAATAAAATAATTAAAAATGGTATAAATAGGAATAGATAGTGGTGGTTACGTTCAAGACCAATCAATCCAATATAAATCTGATTCAAGGCTCAGATCCCAATGGCAGAAGAAATAAAGCCAATTAGGATAACCAAATAACAGCTCTATGAGGTATTAACTTAAAGACTCAACCTAAACAGTCGATTACCAAAATATCAAAAGATAATAACTAGTCAATAAATGACTCGATCCAAAAACGATCAAAACGGTATCATTATTAAAAGCCAAGTGATTTTCTCGTTAAATTGGGATAACAATTATATACAAAAAGCAACGCCTCTCAACAGCTGTCTTGAGACGGTTCATAACACAAATAACAAAAGCAGCTGTTTCAAAAAGCAAGCCGAACGGATAAAGATCCCGACTATAAATAAAATTCCTCCTAGACCGAAAATGGGGGATCGAAGAAAAAAAAAGATACTCAAGCATTCGAGTGTACCAAGTGAAGTAAAATCCTTCTAATTTACGCTCATCTCCATCAACTTTTCATTCTCAGTATTTCCTTTATTGTTTTTATGTTAAAAAACAATCACTAATATTAGTGTCGGATAATAAATCATGGAGCAAATCTCGTATATTTCTTACCATTGGTTCAATTTGTTGTGGTGCGTAGGACACTAGTTTGAAATTACAAATATCAGACCCGTCACTTTTCTGATTTTTTGAATAAATAATTTGACTCGCTAATTTGTATATTAATTCGGGTCCCTAGGGTGCATTATTGGCACTATTTGTAGGAATCATGGTTAAAATGTCTGTTCTCACCATCAATAAAAATCAAACTATATTTTACACAGTATAGTAATCATGGTAAATATCAGGGCTCAGTCAAGTTTACCACCGAAGGATATTATCTTCTATGACGACAACCCAACGGTGGGTAGCGGAGGAGATGTTCATAAACCAGCAAACATGAATGTTGAATTGTTGGCAACTCAGGTTGATTCCATGCCAAAAATACTCAAACTTCTGTGGAACATGTCGGAGAGAAATCCATTGGGGGCTCCACCCCCTCTTTCACAAGCCTCTATTTCTAGAATGAGGAATTGATAAAAAAACACTTCTCCAAGGGTATGCCATGGCAACCTAGAAATTTCAAAGATCGAGGAGCCTCACCCGTAAAGATCGCATCCCAACTTGAAGCATAACTTAACTTCAAAACTCAGGAGAAAAGCTTGAAGCGACGAAATCCACGCTGCTCTCAAGATACAAGGAAGCCTTTGGCACGGGAGGAGGCTTCATGTAGCAGCCTTCCAAGGAGCGTCCCGAACCGGCAAACTCTCTGCATATTAGCTAATCACTCGGAGTTAATGACGTTCCTCAATACAAAAAGAATTGTGTCAGCCTCCGAGGTGGAGGAAAGGATCAGGAATATTGTGCAACGGTTATTCTAAGAAAGTACGGCCAAGCGCTCTGCCGAGTTAGGCAGGTCATAGTTTACTAGGGAGATCAAAATATATTGATTCCCTTTCAAGTTTAGGATGCTGACGCTGGAACCTTATGATAGGCATTTTCATCTGATAGACCACTTGGATCACTTTCGGACCTTGTTGAGATTCCAGGACTTCGAAGACCTTGCCTTGTGTCTTTACTTCCCATTAACCCTTGAAGGGGATGCCCAAATTTGATTTTATCGGTTGATACCAAATTCAATCCGATCTTTTTAGGAGTTAGCTGATAAATTTCTGTGACAATTTGCCTCCAACAAAAGGGAGGAAAAACAATCGTGAAACCTTATCTGAATTTGATAATGTTCACATAAAAGTATGAAGCAATTCTTGACTCGATTCAACACAGAAACCCCAGAAATCTCAAAACTTACACGAAGTGAAGTTAAATTCTTTCATGGCTATCATACAATCAGGAGAATTTTTCAAGTATTTGATTTAGCAAGAATTAAAGATATTTCTTGAGAGGAAAACTGTAGAGTCCCACAATGGATTGGAGGGGGGAACGAAGCGTGCTTTATAAGCCGTGGATACCCTTCCCATGTGGACACGTTTTGGGGGCGGTGGAGGTTGTCTACCAGGAACAAAACCATGCGCCTGTGTGGCAAAGCGGACAATATTCACAAGCGGGTGACCCGGGGACGTTACAAATGGTATCAGAGACGGGGCCCGGTTTGGTGTGTCAGTGCGGACGCTGGGCTCCCAAGGGGGGTGGACTGTGATGTCCCACATCGGATGGGGAGAGGAACGAAGCGTGCCTTTTAAGGGCGTGTATACCTCTCCCTTGTGGACGCGTTTTGGGGGGCGGTGGAGGCCGTCTGCCAGGAATAAAATCGTGCGCCTGTGTGGCAAAGCGGATAATATTTACAAGCGAGTGCCCGGGGATGTTACAAATGGTATCAGAGACGGGACCCGGGTTCGGTGTGCCAGCGAGGACGCTGGGCTCCCAAGGGGGTGGACTGTAGAGTCCCACATTGGATTGGAGGGAGAACGAAGCGTGCTTTATAAGCCGTA
>JAOVVI020000772.1:0-27239 GCA_028571085.2 Nepenthes alata | reverse complement strand
AATTATTCACAGCATATAATTAGTAATTTTATCATTTATAGGATAGAAAGAAAATAATTTTATAAATGTCTTATTTTTATTAAACATCGAGCTAATTAAAAAATTGTATTAATAATTTATTTTCACTGGCCCCCTAAAGAATTTAAAAAATGTATATATGTTATCTTGTGCATTATTTTTATTATTTAAGCCGGGTGTTTAATTTATCCAAAATTCATTTATCAATGTTTGAATCTATATAAAGTGACCAATTAAATAGCGGAATAAACTTAATTGTGCATTATTATATTTTTAAATATTTATTCTATTTTTATTTTATTTCATCCATATAACTAGAAATTTTACATTGTATTTTAAATGTTGAAAACTTTGAAAGAGAGTTTTCTTTAAAAAAAATAAAATAATTTTTAATTATAAAATATTATAATATTTAAAATCCTTTCATAAATCATCGAATTGTCATATTATTTAAGAAATTAAAATTGAACCTTAATAGTATATTTGAATATATACTTACATTTTATTCTAAAAGATATACGAATTAATTTATCTCAATTTACCAAATCGCAATACAAATCGCAATAATTTTTGATATTTTATCAAATATTGATATTATTAAAAAAATAATTTTACTAATAAAATATACTAAAATTTAGAGAATGACAATTCAGACCCCTTAATTATATTATTTATAGAATAAAAAGGTATTATTTTTTAATTTTTTGTTAATTATTGATACTATTAAAAAAATAAATTTTTTATTAAAATATAATAAAATTATAAATATGTGACCCAGGGCACATTTTGATTGGGTGGAAAATTGTAAGGGAAAATACAGAATGGCAATTGTGTATCTATCAAAAGCGAACAGTAAACGGAATTCGGGCGCCCGTCTGTTCTTCAAAGCCAGAAACCCTCGTCTTATTTTCAAAGCAGCCTCTCCCTTTCCTCTTTCTCTCACGGCCTCCGCGTCTCCTTCTCGGCTCTCACTTTTATTATCTCACTAAGTCCCTGCGTCTGTTTTTGTTCCCAGTTTTCGTCTTGGGGACAAAGTGGAGCTGCAGCTGTTCTATATTTTGTGCAGTCATCAACTTTAAAATCTCTTGCTCGCTATGGTAAGCCTACAATCTTCTGCTAAATATTGCTCTTTGTTCAAATTTTGATCCTTGGAAATATATATGGGCAGGGCGAATCGGAGACTCAACCCTCCATGGAGGACCTTGAAAAGAAGAAAAAGAAGGAGGAAAAGGTTGGTCTTTTGTTACCTTGTATCTACATTTTTAATCTTTTGTGCGTTTGTGTGTGTGGAGGATTTTTTCTTTTTTCTGGTGGGGAAGGCAAATTTAACTTATCTCTTTTAATTATAAATTCGAACATGCATATGTTTGTTTCTGAAATCGAAAACAATGAAAGGCAAAATTCACAATGATCTGCCATAGATTGGAGCCTTGAATCATGTCTATATCTGAGAATTTGAATGGTAGAGGTGTGACTTAGCCCAAAAGTGCATCCCTGCGTGGCTATCTAGTCAAGGCACAAATATGTGGTCATATTTGAAAGATTAGAATTCATAATGATGTTAAAAGGGAGGAAGTTAGACTAGCGCAAATAGAAGAAAAATGAAAAAATGGATGAGTTTGAGGTGATTTCGCTATGAAGGTAGACCGACTAGTGCACCAGCAAGAAGAAGTGAGAGGTTGAAAGCGACTTGATATAAATGAAGTAGAGATATACCAAAAGAAAAACTATGAAGTATATTTTGCATTTTTGAAGCCAGCATAGGAAGCAATGACAACAAAACTAAATGGAGGCAAATAATCTATGTATCTAACCCATATAATGGGAAGTGTTTTGGTTTGGTTTAATTGGTACACAGCTTCATTGACAACTCTACATTCCACTAATACACTTTATCAATCATCAATCAAAAGTATACCATTCAACAGCAATATAGAAATTCAGGTTCATAACATTTGCTGGGTTGTCTTCTGGTTGATGTCAAAGCTCATGATTTCAATTATGTTTTCTTCTTGATTTTTGTTGTTGTAGAATGTTCAGCATGTTTCCTTCTGTTTTCCATTCTACTCTTAATCAATCATACTTGTGAGAGAAGATTATCTTTTAATATAGCATGAAAAAATGGTACTTTCTTTTGTGGTGGCAGGCAAAAGCTAAAGAATTGAAGAAACAAAAGGCTGCTCAAAAAGCAGAGGTGGCAAAACTTCAGGTAAATAGTTGCATGTTATTACTCTTTATTTTGAGGTCTCTCTAATTTGTATGACAACTTGGTGGTTAATTTATTTGCCGTCAATCAATTATTGACTGCTTTGGGAATATAAATGATGTTTTGTCTTTCATCTCTTTACTGTACAAGACTACATGAGTTATCCGTAATACAATGACGTTGGCAGGTGCAACAATCATCTAATGCATCTAAAAAGAGTGAAAGAAAGATCCAAAAAAGAAATACAGATGAAGATAATGCTGAGGATTACATAGACCCTGAAACTCCTTTTGGTGAGAGAAAACTTCTTTCACGGAGTATGGCAAAGCAGTACAATCCATGCGTGGTAGAGAAATCGTAAGCGTACTTGTCTAAGGTCCTTTTGCATCATGAGGTCTTCCTATTATTTAAATTTGTAATAACCCATATATTCTTCGTGTGTTTTTGTCTAGATGGTATGCTTGGTGGGAGAATTCAGGCTTTTTTGTGGCAGATCCTAAAAGCTCAAAGCCACCGTTTGTCATTGTGAGCAGTTGCCTGCACCCTAGTATATGTATTCGAATGCACATTCTTTTTCTGCATTTCAACCCTGTCCAGGTTTCCTTTGATGATGAAATTTCCACTGCATACCAGATATTTAGATTATACCTTCTTGATTTGGTTCAAATATAAACTAGATGCTATCTTGGATTATGTCAGATGATGTTCTTTCATCTGGTAACAAGAATGACATAGCTGCAAGTATCTTTTTTGTCAACAAAAGATTGTCCATTATCAGCCTAATATTGGTTATATCAGTGTGTGCAAGGCTTGGCATGGATACTTACCTGAAAAAATGTCAGACATGGCTCCTTTGGCATGATATATGGTTTTGTAATGTATGTTGATGGCAATGTTATCAAATTATAAAACATATGATTTCAATGTAAAACATATGATGATGAAATTAAAACACATATGTTATCAAATTATAAAACATATGATGATGAAAGATTGTTATTCAATTCAATCTAACCTTTTAATGCTGAAAGATGAAGGTCCCATTGTATTTTCTATCATAGTTGTTTTGGTCATTCTATTTCTCTGATGGCCTTGTGGAAGGGATGGTATGGTGTGGATGTAGCATTCTTATTAGTTCATTAAAACAAGGATATACTTTTGCATGATACATTTATGCATTACATTGTAGTACGGTATATTATTATGCAGAACAGCTCGGTGGAGGCTTGTGCTTACTGCTCGGATTTGGAGAATTTTATTTAATTTTTATTTTTGGGAAGAGTAAAATTCCATTAAGGACTCATGTACAACCAACATTCTTGGGAGAATTGTTACACTTAAGAATTTTTTATATTTTTTTCCTAGGCATGCCTAAGGGAACCATATATGAACTCTTCACAAGCAGGATAGCTCGTAAGTGAGGTAGGCTAATTATTATGGGTCATGCCCAAGGTAAAGAACGAACCCTATGTTTAATGCTCTCCAGAATTGATCTCACCATACCTTCTGCATATCTGAAAATTCAGTTATGAACTTCGTGCATTGCATTAAATCCATGTACGACAAACGGAATCTAGAAATATAATTCTCATGTAAGGGAGTTCTTGGCTTTGCCTCCAATAGTTATTTCAACCAAATGTGAACCTTTGACCAGTTCAAAGCTGGTGAGGTAAGTTTCATGGCTGTTTGAGCTGTTCAAATGACACTAGTGTAAGGACAAACAGAGGAGAGAGTATTGTCAATATCCCCTTGACAATTTTGATTGAGCTTCTGTCGATTAAAAAGACAGATTCATACTGGGCTTATCCCTTGTTTGTGGTTGTTTTCCTTTTATTGTGGGTGTGCTATGACAATTAAAGTTCACAAGATAATTTTGTTTGGTTAAGCAAGTTCACAAGATAATTAGCCTTGATCTGACATCTAATATAAACTAAGCCTACCTGAGACTGTGGGCTCCAATGACATTTGACTATCTGGGTTTCTCTACCTTTCTGATAAGCACTGAATTGTTGTCTTTTATTTCTCCTGGGTGAAATTTTGCAATTGGGCTACATTGGCACACTATTTACCCTGTTGTATCTATTTCACATCAAAGGACATGGGATATGTTAATATGCTATGGAATACATATTTATCACACAGGGTTGGTCCTAGATGCTTTTATCTCTCTAGCTAGAAAGAAAAATAAATCGTAATCTCTACATCATAGTGTTTTCTTGTTGCCTTCCCAAGAGTGGCCCTTTGATGATATGATCATCAAACGCAGCAGCATCCTGATGTGACTGCAACTTGCAATGCTTCAAGTAATGTAAGGAGTTAATACTGGCCACATTCTTGTCACTTTGCAAAAGTGAAAGCATCAACAAAGATGATAACGGTCGAGACGAGTCTAGGGTTGGCACCCAGATAATCAGAAATGGGCTGCACCACCAAACTGTTAATAGCTTGCAAAACCGTTAGATAGTTCCCTGAAACAAGGATTTACTTTGATCAGTGCGGTGATATTTGTGGATTAATCATGCTTTTATGTAGACAACTGAAAGCATATGCCGACTATTGAGCCTACTTTGTCTTGGCCACTCCACTTGTGGGTCACTAATATAACTGAGCTATTACAGTGAGAGGATGGACCACTAACAGGCCAAGAACAAATGCTATAAGTATGACATAGGAGGGGTTGGGCACCCGGTGCAGCAGAGATGATGATTATGGTAATGAACTAAGTGGGAATAAACTGAGGGAGATACACTTACAGAGAACGAGGTCAACATTTAAAATGCGTCACTATATGATCTTCAGTAATTGTCTTGCTGCTGCTTTTTTCTGGGTCTTGCTTCATAGGGTGGACGAGATACGTATTTTTTGCATTGAAATTTTGGTTATTTTAGAGTTTGAATTTGTGGGATTTTGTATATTTATGTTTCTATTTTATTTTCATATGTTATGAATATTCTAGATATCATTATGTGATTGTCTATATCAAATATACAGTAGGTTTCACTACCTTGGATTTATAATTTTAGAAAAATGAAAGATTGACGACGACATGATTTACATGATTAAAGCATATTGGTTGAAATGAAGAAATGCTTTGTGATTAAAAGATTAAAATTGATCGGAAAAATTTATAAGACAATTATTAGACCCAATATGCTTGATGAATTTGAATGTTGGACAATTATAAACTGTGCACAAAAGTATATATTGTGTATATAACAATGTTAAAATGGATGAGTGGCTCACTTTAAAAAGGCATGAACATATTTATACCCAATTGGAAATCACATCATAGAAGAAAAGACCAGAGATGGACATTTTAGGTGGTTCAAAACCTTATACATGGGCCTTCTAAAGCCCAAGTCAGAAAACGTGATTTGATTGATGTTAGATGCAAAAAGAAAATGAGAGAAAGGTTTAGAAAAACTTAGAATGAGTTGATTAAGGATTGAAATTGTGTGTACACTCAAAGAATGCTGTTAGTGAACCAAGCAGAATAGCAAATCAAAATAGCTCACCCCATTTACTGTGATTTAAAGCTTTGTCTTTGTTGTATAATGGCAACAATTTTCCTTTACATTGAATGTAAATTGTTCGACATCAATCCCTCAGTTGTGTGTAACGTTACTCTAGCAGAATGAAATTTGTTTGGATCACCTGAGTTGCGCTACTATATATGGCTGAGGAGTACAGTTGTATGGTTTAAGTTCAAGATAATGGGAAGGGATTGGCTTTGTATCTTACCGTCACTGTCATTGGGTAGGGATGGAAGCTGGTGCTCGCTTGTCGGCAGTACCAAAATTGTGACAGACTTATTTTCGGCATATAAAGTATGTTTGGTTGGTTTTGGAAGGATACTTCAAGATAAACTTGATGAGTCATTTGTTCCTGCCATTGCATATGATGATGAATATGGTCATGGTGATGATTAGGCTACCTATCCTTAAGGTCTCCTTGGATTGCTTCTCAAAATTAATTTGGTTTGGCCTCTTTTGTTCCTGTGAATTTTTATGGGCAGTTCTTGGCATGTTTGTTTGGGAATGCTAAATTATATACCAGAACACTTAATTAAGAATGTTCAGTCTTCTGTATCTGTTGGTTGTAGAATGAGAAGTATGGAAAGTTGTGTAATGGATTAAGAAGAAACTGGAAAGGGCCTTTTACATTGTATACACCGTTTGCTATGGAAATCAATTATATTAATCCAATGTAAGAGGTGGTAATGTTGATGGGAGTTCATAGGAATTCTTTAATTCAACGTTAGATCAAGGCAACAATATTTATCTGTGGCCTAGTCTCCAGCAAATTAGCTACCTAGTGCCTGGCCTTGTCTGCCTTGGGAATGAAATTATATCAATGGCTGCTTCAATGGAAGATTTTATTTTCAGGGTCCTCATTCGTGTCTGGGTATACCTGCTTATAAAATTTCATTGTTTACTGTTTGATAGTTGGTTTATTCTTTTTCTTTTACAATAATTCTAAGTGTGTTCTAAGCTGAGACAACGTCACAGGCAGAGTTCACTTAGTCAGAAAATAAGGAACCGATGGTAGAAGTGGCTATGTTCTTGTCCAGAGTTTGTACATGCTTTTTTTATTTGCTTATCCACTTTAAAGTTTCTCTATAGAAAAGGGGAAAGAGAGACATACAGATTTATTTTTTGTTTGGTTATTGTGAAATCCCCCATGTGTTTCATTTAGAATTTGAATAATGTCAATGCAATCCATTTTGATAGTTATTAGGTGATTATTATGTTGTATGGCGAAATTATGACGACATTGAGGATTGTCCTAATTCTTATGTTTGTAATGTTGATTTTCAAATTTTTTAGTATTTCTTGGTGATAAGAAAAAAATGTTTGATATTTCAGGTTCTTCCACCTCCAAATGTTACCGGGGCCCTTCACATAGGCCATGCTCTCACCAGTTCTATCCAGGTCCAGATTTTAGAAATATCTTTCTGCTCGTGCAAATTTTCTGCAACTATATTGTATTTTAAAGGTACTTACCGTATTTTCTATAGGACACAGTTATTCGCTGGCGAAGAATGTCTGGATACAATGCCTTGTGGTTGCCTTCAGTGGATCATGCTGGGATAGCAACACAGGTTCTTTCTGGGACAACCTCTTCTTCCTGATATTTGTTGCAGTGTGCATTGCCTTGTGTTTAGTTCCTCTTCCCCAGTAGGATAATGCATCTACACTTAAACAATATCTTGTTAGAGTAGCTCATGGGCTGTAGCCCAATTGTCAACTGTCAGCTGTTTCCTATTAAATCTCCTTTTGTTTTATGTTTTCATTAGGTTTTACTAGTTCAGGATTTGGAGATGAATTGCATGATGCCTTGATAAAGACATTGGATGACTCATAAGAGTGAAATTTTATGCATTTTGGTGAATTAGCACTACACTAATGTTTCTGATAGGATGATTGATTTTTTTTTTTTTATGCTTGGAGTTGATTATAAAGAGAAACTCCATGGTGCTAACTGTAGAATTCTAGTTGTGGTGACCCAGATACAGTCAATGACCGTGGACCAAACATTCACTTTGTCTTCAAAAGTCAATATCACAACATAATAAAACATCAATAACGTCATAAGTATTTCTCTCAAACATATATTATATCATCATCAATATTGACCACACATCAACATCCAAGATCTCAATGGATCAACACCAATTGGATTCCATCAAATTCAGATATCAACAAGGAAACATGGATTCCAATGAATCTAAGTATCAACAAGAGCAACTAGGGCCAAACCGGATATTAACAAGAGCAACAAGAGTTCCATCAAATCTAGATATCAACAAGAGTAACAATGATTTGGATTCCATTGAATTTGATTATCAATAACAATATAATTCTATTGGATCTAAATCTCAATATGGTCCTCATCAACATTGAGATAACACAACATTGACACAAGTTTAACATTCGACCACGCAATATGCTCCTCAAGACCTCTCCACACCGATGCAGGGGTGCAAGAATCTCTGGCAGTGTGCCGCACAAAGATTTCTCCGCACCGACATGGGGTGTGCGATAATCACTAACGCTGTACTCTACAAACACATCACACCGACGCAGATTATGCGAGAGTCCCTAATACTAAACATGTCAAACCTAGTGTCCTTCGTTATGATAATCCTTGATATTATACAATACAATGGACACATGACTATAGGTATCCATCCACAGCAAGAGACCTCCTAACCACCAAGACATGGAATAGATATTAGATGACAATAAAGTACAATAAGGTTTTGAAGGTTTCATATTATTTAAAATAGTAGTATTTTCATATATACTTTTTTACCTTAACCTAGAAAACCACTAAGATCCTCTAACTTATTTCAGCTCGACTAAATTGTCTTCCTTTTCTTAACATTTCATCATCGGTAAATTAGATAAAATTTTTCATATGTTTACAGTCAACATCTAGCCCTAATCAATCGACTTGACTCATACCTGAAAATCTAGGTTACATCACTAAGTGTAATATATCTGAAATTCTCATATGATTGGTTCATAACACTAAATCAACCACATTTGAACACATGCTCTTAATCTAGAATCAAATATTATATAAATAACCTTCCAGCTAATAATTCCCTATCTATGCTTGTTAATCAAAACTTCATTACTACAAGTCTTATAACTTAATGTACTCCACGGTGAGCAGTGTCACCTTCAAGTTAATATGCCCCACTGTGAACTGTCTTGTTCCTCACGTGAAATTAGAAATTATCCACTGTGTAACTAGTGCTCAACTTCTCAAGTCTTAAGTGAATGGTGCTCATGCTGAGTCTCCAAATCCACATGCTGTGCTACTCTTGCTGTTGGGGTGCTCGGCAGACCCGCTGCATGTGCTGTGCACGAGGCATACGGGAGAAATGCTTGAGCAGTGCTGCTGGCTTCGTTCTTCTCAATTTTTTGATTTTCAACATTGCTCAGTCGTCAATCAAATGATGCATCCAGAGATTATCAAATTCGCATTTTGATGACAAAATCTTAAACCCGGAGCATCCAACATTCAAAACGGCTAATTTACGGATACTTTTATATCAATTCATTATATAAATGATCGGTTCTAAAATAGCTATAGAAATCTGCTGCTAAAGATCATAACTTCC
Source organism: Nepenthes alata (assembly GCA_028571085.2). NCBI lineage: Eukaryota > Viridiplantae > Streptophyta > Magnoliopsida > Caryophyllales > Nepenthaceae > Nepenthes > Nepenthes alata. The sequence goes on along the minus strand of JAOVVI020000772.1, from coordinate 17,883 downwards.
TTCACAGTATCATTGTTCACCGTTGCTCAAATTGCGATAAAGTGTCACGTCCTCTGATTGTCAAATTGACGTGTCTACAATGAAATCGTAATCTTGGATCATCAAACATTTGAAACAATTAATTCATGGATGTATTTATGTTAATCTAACATAAGAATGATCTGTCATAAAGTAGCTACAAAATTCTGATTTTGTCACTTTTCAACTTCAAATGTGCTCTGTTCCTTTGATTTGGATTCCATTATGTATAATTCATGAAAGTTTCTAATTTTCATCATCTAATATACAAACAACAAATATCTAATGTGATTCAACCAAAATATCATGCACTTTGTTCCTCAACTGATCAAATTGTGCCCGGTTTTTCCAAATTTACTTTTTCTAATTGAAATTGACTCAATTCACGTATACCTGCTACACAAAAGGTGATAAATACTTGGTAGAAATTCAGTTTAAATATACAGTTTGATTACAACTGAAAGGGTTCATGAATTTCACTCATGTATAACAGTCATCCTTCTATTTCTCCCAAAACAGAACGAGCAATTCAAATGAGGAAAATAGATGAGGAATTTGCACAGTGATGATTTCGTATGAATGATTAAATTATCACCTACCTACATGGAATTCGGAATGAAAGGGTTTAGAGATTCACTTACAACAGAAAGTTTAGAGTTACTTTCCCCAGTGTTGATTTCCTTCCTTTCCTTTCTCTTCACTGTTCTTCTCTAAGATCCAAGGCTGCCTCTTCTAATTCTCTCTACCCAACTTTGTTGTAATGGAAAGGAAATGGGAAGCCTTTAAGGAAATTAGGTTTAAAAGAGTGGCTGGCCAGCTAGGTTTGCATCCCTCCAAGGTGTTTGATATATACATTTTAAATATTGGACCCAAAACTGAATTTCCTCCTAAGATTGCAGCTCCTCTATCTCTTCATATTCCTGATATACAAATGTGGAGGGGTGGTTATGGTTTGTTAGATGGGCTGCCAGGGCTTTGGCATTTTCTCTCCAATTTAATTTGATAAATTTACTAATATACATTTCTAAAACTGAATAATTATTAGCCACAATCAATTCTAACTAATTAATTACTGAATTTAACTCAAGATCTACAGATGGAATAAAACTACCAAATACCCTCGAGCATCATCTCCAACTCATCTAGTCTAATCCTACCAAAATATTATATCTGGCCCAAAGATGGATTAGCTACTCCAAAAAAATATCCTTTGCACATTAAATAAGTTAATTAAGGATCAATTAATGATCACACGCCCGAATAACCTAAGTACGAAACACCAGGGTATGATAGATATCATTTAGGCTTATTTTTCTATTCTGATTTTGGTATTTTCTTCTCCTTTCTTCTGGAACGTCCCTTGGTTTTGTTGGCAACTATGGCAAATTGAGATAGCTTGCCTCTCATATCTTGAATGTGGTGGTTCCCTCCTTTCTCACTCTTGTACAAATATTTCATTTCAGGAAATGTAGTATTTCCAGTGCATTACATTCCCAAGTAACTATGCTTGGATTGATGCTATAGAGAATCAGGTGCGCATGCAGCATATGCTGGACACTGGTTCTTATTGGGCAATCCATGGGCATTCCGCTCTATTCAATTTGATTAAATTGTTGACATGAATACAGTTAGGCAAAATCGTTAGATGCAATAGTACCTAGAATGACTACTGGAAAAATGTATAACAAATCATTAGGCTATGCGGGCTCCTTGCAATAATTATGACACATCCCTTTAGCTAGCTTCACTCTTAGGTTTTGATCCTTTCCTTTGTTGCTTTGCACCATTTTTTAGGAATGCAATTTTTTTAAAACCATGTGTGCCAAATGGGTAATCGATTGTTTCATTGAATGATATACAACTAGAGAACTTCTTATATTTACGCTGAGTTTGGCATATTAGTACACTGCCCAATTGTGATTTGGAGGTTTTGGGTTTAAACCACTGAAACCTCTCTACAATTTTGGGATAAAGATGTGTACATATGGCCTTCCTCAGATCCCAAGATGTGGAGTTTGTGTATTGGGCCACAATGTTCATAGTACCCTAAAGATGTGACCATTTTCTGGTCTTGCTTACCTTGAAAATTTAACAGAAGTTTTAAGACGTGAAAGTTTAAGATGTAATAAACATTTTACTAATAGCTGTTTCGTTCTGAAAAAGTAAATCTTGGAAATTAAGAGCGTACTCTTGCTTCTTAAATTTAAGATATCTTATAAGGGGCTCTGAAATGTTGGAGCATTTTATAAGAGGCTCAATAAGACCGAATAAATCTAAAGTCAATGCCTCTTATTGTTTGCTCAAAGATAATTCTTGACAATTGCAAGTCTAAAAGTATAAGTGGAAACAAAGTCAGATACATAGTTAATTCAACAACAAACTTCAACAACAATACATGACCCGTGGTGATATTAACTCATTCTAATATTTGCAGGTGGTTGTGGAGAAGAAGATTATGCGTGAAAGAAAACTAACCAGGCATGATCTTGGGCGTGAGAATTTTGTGTCTGAAGTATGCTTATGACCAAAGAACTTGTTTCGGCTTTATTTTTTATGCTTGAATTCATACTGTGTTTTCAACTTTGAAGTTACGACTTTATCCTCATCCTTACTTTAATAAGGTTTGGAAGTGGAAAACTGAGTACGGCGGCACCATACTAAAGCAGCAACGTCGACTTGGTGCATCTCTTGATTGGTCTCGAGAGGTTGGGACTTAGCTCATATTGAATTAATATGTTGTTTTTTGTTGTTATAGCTTTAATTGTTAGTTTTGCTGACATGTTTTTGCAGTGTTTTACAATGGATGAGAAAAGATCTCAGGCTGTGACAGAGGCTTTTGTTAGGCTTTACAAAGAAGGTCTTATTTATCGGTATGCTTCATGATGTAAGACAATCCCAATATCTTTCAAGTTTTCAACTCAAAATGTGATTGATTAGCTTTATAATAGTGCAGTGCGTAAGAACCTTATGTACACATATATTTATTGGTGGAGAAAAATACCCTGAAAAGCCTATTTACATTGGAGGAGAATTTTAATTCTTTTCATGCCAAAAATCATTTTTAGGCTGAAACTTTTGCACTCATGTAGACCTATAGTCTTCTTTTTTTGATTGTTTGTATAATCTTTTTCCGTTTTATTCCTGTATGCAGGGATATTCGGTTAGTGAATTGGGATTGCATATTGCGAACTGCAATTTCTGATATTGAGGTGTGTCATGTCTTCTGGATGCAAGGTCTACAAGGACTTTCACCTTCTTACTAGATATTTGTGGTATTTGTAGGTAGAATATGTGGACATCAAAGAAAGGACACTGTTAAAAGTTCCTGGATACGAAAATCTTGTGGAGGTTGGAGTTCTAACATCATTTGCTTACCTTTTAGAAGGCAAGCTAGGTGAAATTGTTGTGGCCACTACTAGGGTGGAAACTATGCTTGGTGATACTGCAATTGCTATACATCCTGATGACTTGAGATACCAACAATTTCATGGAAAATTTGCAATTCATCCATTCAATGGAAGAAAGCTTCCTATTATTTGTGATGCTGTACTTGTTGACCGGGAATTCGGAACTGGTGCTGTGAAGGTTAGTGTCTTGTATGAGGTTTTGAATGCAATGACCTTTTTCCTGTGCTTAATTTGTGAATTAGTTTTTCTTTCTCTGCTTTCTTTCACTTGCAGATCACACCAGCACATGACCTCAATGATTTTGAGGTTGGAAAGCGTCACAAGCTTGAGTTTATTAACATTTTCACAGATGATGGTAAAATAAATAGTAATGGTGGTCCAGAGTTTGAAGGGATGCCACGTTTCAAAGCCCGTGAGGCAATAATTAAGGCAATGCAAGAGAAGGTAGGGTATTATTCTTCCTGTCTCGTCCCACTATCTTTTCTGCTACAACATTACAAATTTGTGTGCATAAACACTAGGAAGAAAGCAATACTGCTCAAAACGTTGCCAGCTTGCTATCCTCTAAAGAATCTCTGTTGTATGCTTAATCAGTATAAAGGGAAACACTGAGAAAAGTGGGATAGTTGGGCAGCACATCTGAGTAAATGAAAATGTGCAAAAGCTATATTTGCATTTGCCATTCTATTATTGAGAATGATTGAACAGAGAAGGAAAGAATCATAGCTTGTGAATGGCAGTAGGACTAAGATCTTCAATTTCTTCTTTCCTTAATTATCCTTGTGCTAATTGTCAGGTTGCCTAGTCAGGATTGCTAACCTTTTTTGGACAGATGTGTTTCCAAATATGCTCATGACTAATCACTGCAAAATTAAGCTTCTTGTAATCAATAACTTCATTTAGATGTTGGATGGAAACACCTTGTGCATGCATGAAGATCATCACACTAGTCAGATTCTGCTTGACAAACCTTGTGTTTATTAATCAGGGTGCATAGTCAATATTATTCTTTCCCACCTAGATAGTTCTGGAGGTGGTTTTAGAATTTCTTTGGAAGCTGTGATATGAGGCAAGGTCTCCTCTCCTCTCATTCATTGTTTTTGTTCTGCTAGCATATTCAAATATTAGCCGATACAGTTTTGTCGGTTTATAATTATCAAAAAAAAATTTTCTTCTAATATATATGATTATGATATATAATGTCCAATCCGATATTGATATGGCCACACCAAGTACCCATCCAATATTTTTATCCATGATTCTACGTCAATTTGGTTCATTTTAATTTCATGTTCCAACTACCTCTGGTTGAATTATGTATTTCTTGGATATTAGGGGAGTTAATTCTGAAAATGCAACGTGTAGCAGTCTTATCTTCTATATGGAGTAGTAGCAGCTTGTCTTTGCTATTCTTTGTTCTTTATTTTTCATTTTCTCTCCTTCTAAATTTTTGGTATCTATGTGATGTAAAACCTGTAAATCAAAGATGCCCATCAACTGTTTGCCGCATAGTAGCAAATATATATATATTTTAATCCAGCTCATTTGTAGATTTCAAGCAGGGCATATGGTGTTGCCACTTTTTTGGCTAAATTAACTTCATGTATTACTTTGCATCTTGTCACCAGGTGGCTATTGCTATTCATTAGTTTTTACTTGTGCTTTCTTTCATATGCCTCTTTCTAAGCCGTCGTAGAAGAAAGGTTTTACGCTCATTCTTCTTTCTTTTAGGGACTATATAGAGGCACTGCAAATAATGAGATGCGTCTCGGCCTTTGTTCAAGAAGTAATGATATTGTTGAACCATTGATAAAGCCTCAGTGGTATGTTAACTGCAATGGCATGGCTAGGGAGGCTCTTAATGCTGTAACAAATGAGGAGAATCAGAGGATTGAGATCATTCCGAAACAGTATGCGGCTGAGTGGAAGAGGTCTTGAATGCCCATTTTCCTTGTTTTCTCGCATCTCATAATGTTGAGGTCTCATATATTAGAAACATGGATGCCTGGGAGATCAATTGATTTCAAGTTTGTCATATATATCATATGCTCATGCAACGGGCCATCCCTTTTATTACATTGAGCCAATATTTTGCATTAAAAATTGTTATAACAATGTGAACCATGCTTTTATAACACAGAAATATCATATGCAGCTTTATTTTAAATCTGATCTTCATAAAATTAGTTTAAAAGAATTGCATGTCCTTTCCCATGGATGAAAATATTGGTATCACTATTAGTCGTAGTTATATCGGTATTAGACATATTGGATGATACATATCAATGTCGGATATATTGAAAGAAAAAAAATAATTAGAATTGTAAACTGATGGGACTGTATTAGTTAATATATCATGATATATCATCGGTAAAGAAACATATCACACCTTGTCGCGATATCTATAGATGTCGGCGTGGGGGGCCCGATATGATGCATATCGACCAATAATATTTGCATTTATGGCCCTTTCCCATGTTTTCCTTCATCACGGAATGCTATCATTGCAAGTGTTATGAACTTGGATACCTTGGAGATTAATTAATTCCTACTTTCTGTCATATACACACACAGTGGGCCTTCCCTTTTGTTGCATTGAGCTAATAATTTTGCATAGGAAATGGTTATAACAATGTGAACTATGCTCTCATAACATAGAAATATCATATGCAGCATTTTTTTAAATCTCATCCTCATAAGACTAGCTTATAAGTTTCTCGAATTGAGATTTCTCTAATAATGTCAATCTTCTTTTTCTTGCAGTGTCATGGCCTGATTTGTTGTCTTTTTATGTTTCTTACTGTTGGAAGTGTTTGTAATCTCTCAGATGGCTTGAAAATATTCGTGATTGGTGCATCTCAAGGCAGCTTTGGTGGGGTCATCGTGTTCCTGCATGGTATGTTACTTTGGAGGATGATGAACTGAAGGAGCTCGGTGCATATAATGATCACTGGGTAGTTGGTAGAAACAAGGAAGAGGCTCAAACAGAGGCTCGGAAAAAATTTTCCAAGAAAATAATTCATTTATCCCAAGACCCTGATGTTCTCGATACATGGTTTTCCTCAGGTCTTTTTCCGCTTTCTGTATTGGACTGGCCAGATGAAACTGAGAATTTGAGGAAGTTCTATCCAACTTCAGTTCTTGAGACGGGACATGACATTCTTTTTTTCTGGGTTGCTCGAATGGTGATGCTAAATACTAAACTTAGTGGTGATGTGCCTTTCAGAAAGGTATTTAGTTCAAACTTCACAGGAAAAATAAAAACTTTAATAAAGCAGCTTAATATATTTATTACTATTCTTGTTCTTGATGCTGTCACACAATCACTGTCATATTGGCCCAGTCACATTATCCCTGAAATTATTTTGCTGTTACCATTTATAAATAGCAGCAAAACTATTTGTTGGGTTTTGTTCATTTTCTCTCACTTTGTGTTGAGAGTTTTTAGAGAGAGGTGTTGGTAAGCATCTATGCGGTGGTTGCTTTACATTTGGAGAACTTCTGTTTCCATTGAGTTATGGTAACACAGCTTCTTATTTAAAGGAAGAATTGAAAGAAAATGCAGAAAGGAAATTAGTGAATTAATGATAAATCGGTATGGTGGTCAGACCGCATTACAGATCAAATAGATATTGAGAATGGGTTAATGCCAAATATATTTCTCATTTTCTCCAAAGATATTCTCAACTTTTAATTTTAACAATTCTATTTTCAATTTTTCTTTTCATACCAATTTTATACTACACAAAAAAAAAAATTATCAAATACTTTATATTTGATATGCACATGATGGGGGGAAAAACAGTACAATAGACCCTTGCTTTAATTTTTTGCATACTTCTGGAGGTTTTTAGTATCATATGCGTACTATCATATGGAATGTCATCATCTTGTGATAAAATTTTATATAGCATAGAATTGGTACTAAAGTAGTTGAGAATAGAATTGGAAATACAGAAGTTGAAAATATAGTTGTGGGAAAAAAGTTAGAATATTTTTTTATAATTTTGCCTTTTAAGAAATGCATGACAATTCTATAAAGACCATGTTCACCTTTAAAGCTTCCCTGCATGTTTCCGTCGCTGCCAGCTGATCCTTGAAGGAACTGTAGGTGCTGTGATGTAATTTATAGGTGTCCAAGGACATCCAAAATCATTCCTGAGATGGAGATAAAAATTTGTAACTGTTCTAAATAATGAAATGCATGAAATCTCATACTTGAGCTAGGAAATCCTTATGAATTTTGTGGCAGTAGTACTTTGACAACCGTGGTTGATTATGAAATATCATTCGGATTATGATCTGGATCATATCGATTCTCTATTTGGGTCGGCAGGGCCTTCAAGCATCCGAAATACGCCGAGATTTTAAATGACATGCTAGAAAATGATGAGTCCTTCCAAGCACATGGTTATTCAAGTTCATAGACTTCATTTCCCTCGTGAAACATATTCCTGCATATGTTACATGGAAGAAGCATGGTCAAATGTGCAATTTGGAATTTCTGCAGGTCTATCTTCATCCTATGATTCGTGATGCACACGGGCGTAAGATGTCCAAGTCATTGGGGAATGTCATTGATCCTCTTGAGGTTATAAATGGTATTTCCCTGGAAGATCTCCACAAGAGGCTGGAGCAGGGGAATTTGGATCCTGCTGAGCTCGATGTTGCAAAAGAGGGACAGAAGAAAGACTTTCCTAATGGTATTGCTGAATGTGGCGCCGATGCTCTACGTTTTGCGCTTGTTTCTTATACATCTCAGGTCCAATTCTTATGCTGTTTGCTTCTCATTACGTGTTGGCTCCAAGGAATGAAACATTAGTATTGGTCCCCCAATTAGTATCTGTGTCGCTCATTAATGTAAATATCGGCCAATATGTATCGATATTGGGGCCCCTAATATCAATATTTTCTGAATCCGAGATAATATTGCAATATATTTTCGTATCGCCAATTTATCGTGAGTTAATATTCAAAATATCAGCTAATATAACCGTATCGGCAGATGTGGCTCTATTTGCTTATGATTTTTTTTTTTTTAAATCTGTCCAGTCTATTGAATGCCAATATGTTGTCCAATACCGATAGTTTCGTCAATGGTGTCGATGTATTTGTGATATATCGTGATTGTCAACTGAGATTTAGAATATCGGTTGATGTATCACCCTAGGTCACAATATGCAAAATAATTGTCTTTGATATGTTCGATACTAATACATATCACCAAATATTGATTTGACCTATCCTGATACTGATATTTTCATCCATGTTTGTCTCTTTGGATAATTTGCTGAAATTGTGTCTTCATTTTTTTTAATCCAGTCTGATAAAATAAACTTGGACATTCAAAGAGTTGTTGGGTACCGCCAGTGGTGCAACAAACTGTGGAATGCAACGAGATTTGCTATGAGCAATCTGGGAGATGAGTACACCCCTTCACCGAATGTAGTTCCTGATATCATGCCCTTCAGTTGCCAATGGATACTCTCGGTACTTAACAAAGCCATTGACAAAACTGTGTCATCGCTTGAGGCATTTGAGTTCTCAGATGCTGCCACCGCAGTATACTCATGGTGGCAATTCCAGCTGTGTGATGTTTTTATAGAAGTAATTAAGCCCTACTTTGCCAGCAACAATCCACCATCTTCATCTGCAAAAACTTTTGCTCGAGATACATTGTGGGTGTGCCTAGATACTGGGCTCCGGTTACTTCATCCGTTCATGCCATTTGTCACTGAAGAATTGTGGCAGCGCCTTCCTCAAGAGAGGGATCGTATAAGGAAGGAATCAATCATGATAAGTGAGTACCCATCGGTTGTACAGGTATGATAATATATCATAAATTTTTAATTTTGCAATTGTAATGCATGATTTATGGCGTCACTATTAATATGCATTGGATTAATATGGGGAACAATTGTGTAATGAAAAATTTTAGGAAAATCAAAATTAAGGGAATCAGGATTAGCATTTGATGGGTACCTATCTCTACGCTCGTGCACGTTGTTAGAGGAAGAAGTGTGCTTAGGAGTGCCTACGAAGTGCCTATGTGCAGTTGAAGCAAAATATTGGCACCTAAGGTGTACATGATGTAGCGCTCGTACGTGCCTAATACATATTTAACTGGCACTCATGTGCTAATTTGAGTATGTAAAGGCCTTCATGCCGATTCTATCATTTTGCGTGGGAAAAGAAAGAGAAAAGAGAGAGAGAGAGAGAGTGGAGAAAAGAAAAGAAGAGAGAGAAGGAAAGAAATTTTGAAGCTATTTCGCATCAGACAAGTTAAATTTAAGGTTTAAGCAAGTATTTCTAAGCCCATTTTTCAGTCTAGCTTTGGACTCCTTCAATTTTACTTATGATTCTTGTTTTATTGTAAATGATGTCACTTTTTACACCCATTTTTCCAATATTATTGCATGCATGTATATTTCATCGAGCATTTTGAGATTTTGTTTGGTTTTACCGAATATTTGAAGATTTTATTTAATTTTCAATAACCGTTTGGATATACGAAGGATTGTATATGTATATGGAAATATTGTAAAGAAAGGTCATGAAACTTTTCTGCATTTGACCTTTCATGTGCCATCCATACAAACATTTGGTAATGACTGTCTTTTGTTATTTGATCTAAGTTTGCACTTTTCCTAGAAAGTAAAAAAGATTTATATATTTGTTATATGATTGTTCGTTTGTTTTTATTGAGAACCATTGTAAGAAATTGATAGCATATATTCGGATATATCATAATATATTAGGAACACTTGAAGAACGTACCTATCATCCACTAGTAAAAGAAGAAAGTGACATTTGTCCCCGTCGATAGGAAAAATTTATCAACAGTCTGCCTACAGGTCTTGAATTGTAATGTATTGGCCTAAGGTTACCAGGAATATAAATATCTTATTCTTCAAAATTGATCTTTTGATTAGTCGATGTATGAGTCACTAGTCTTTGGTTCTTGGGATTTGTCCTGTATCGTATTTTATGTTTTAAAATGTTTTGGCTTTCGGAGTTTTACAGATGTTGATATGATTTTTGCATTGTATGATTTTATAGATGCATTATACAATTTGGACTTTTGATGTTGTCGTACAGTTTGCCTAATTTGAATATTTCTTTATGTAACAAACTATTCGTACAAAATCTTGATTTGGAATGTGTTCAATGGAAAGTTTGATTAATCAAATTTCGTATATGTTTTACGGTTTTCCATTCTTCAATTTGTTTTATTAACATGTATTTGTATATTATATATATATATATATATACATGCTAAGTATTAGGCTTACGTTTTTTTAACTCTTCTAGATTAAGAGCTATAAATACTTATAGGTCGTGGTTGGAAGATTGATGAAGGTTTTTATTTAGTTTGTAATTTGTAGATTTTGAGTATTTTCTTTTGGAATCTATGTATTGGATTTATATGTATATGTCGAGTTTTGTAGTTAGTTATTTCGGGACAGTGTGTCAAATGAATGTTTAGTACGTCTTTATTTTGTGATATATTGGGTATTTTTTTCTTACAAAGATTTTCGGATTAAGTAGGTACTTATATTATTGGGAGGCCGAATGACATTTAGCTCGGCCAAGTCCCTTGGCCGCTACTAAGCTTATTATCTATCATATTGCTTGTGGTTCATTTTGTATCGTCCGGTCCGACTTTGGTTATTTAGATTTTAATCATTTATAGATAATTATTATTTAAATGTCTTTATTATTATTATTATTATTATTATTATCTACTCATGCTAAGATCATGATAGCAATATAAACTTTAACTAAGTCATATTGTTTCATTGCTTTTGATCTTCCTTGTGCTCACTTGGAGTAAACCCTTTTTTGTGAGCTTGGGGAATATACCCATTTATAGGTTTAAGATATTTATTTATAATTGAAAGATCAGGATGATCAACTCCACAATACCTTGTTAGAAGAGTTCTTTGTTCAATCCTTTTCTTTCTTGTGGCATACGGAGCCTCTAGTAAGTTCTAGATGGAGTTCAAAAAGGTCAAATAGTTGAAGATTCCATCACACATGATTGAGCTACAAAAACTTCTAGATTGGTATACTACATCTTGACCGATTTTTTTTTTGTTAAAGAATCTCTTTCTAATTGTTCAGGAACAATTAGGGGATTGTCAAGAGAAATATCAGGCTCCACTTCTGGGGACAACATGCTTTTGGGTGGTAGTGTTCCACTTATGGGGTCAAATCCACAAGTTCTAAGAAGAAATATTTGAATATCAATTTCTGAAGTTTCATAAATATCATACCATATTCCATCAATCAAATTTCTGTATTGCATGGAACAAAGCTCCCTCTGGAGGGTGGTTGGGGGGGGGTGCTTGCTGTATTTGGGTAAATTAATTTAGGCACCACTGTTTCAAAGATGCATGTATCTGGACTATCAAAATTTTATAATCTGCTCCTCGGAGCTTCTGTAAAATTATGAAGCTTCATGCCTTTTGTTCGCCACATTGTGAGGCAATGGGAAAAACACCTTCCTGTGGTTTGATTTTTGGCATCTTGTGGGTCCTCTTATCGTCACTTTTCTTGATCGTAGTACTCTTAGTATGGGAATTCATTGAAACGTAAAAGTGGACTCCGTTATCTCGGGAAACCGATGGAGATGGCTACTGCAAGCTTTCCTGTCTGTGGGCTCCATCAGATCATGGTCGTTCTATGATCCCAGCCCCACCTCTGCAAATTCTATTTGTTGGGTGCTTAAAGCAAATGGCCTTTTCTCTGTCCAGTGAACCTGGAGGATCTTCTAGCTGTTGCACTCGGAAGTGACCTAGGCTGCCCTTGTTTGTGGTCTTGGCCACCATCATTCGCACGCTTTTATTCTTTGCCTGGCTATTAGAGACCATTTCAGGACTTTGGAGACTTGTCACTTCCTCCACCTTCCCTCTTGTGTGCCTTGTGGAGCTGCAAAGGAAACAATGTATCACCTTTTTTTTTTCAATTGTGAGACTGTCAAGGAGATTTGGAGGGTTGTTCGTTCAATTATCAGCTATGCATCTCCATATACAGCTGGAGCAGAGCCATTGGGTGGGCAGCTATTAGATTGAACTCCTAATCCACAATCCACCTACGCTTTAGGCCTGTTCTGGTTGTCACGACCTATTTTATTTGAAGGGATCAGAACGCCAACATTTTTTATGCATCTTTTTCATTTTGATGGGAATAAGACTATTTGGACCATCCTCAACTTCCTATCACACAAGTCTTGATGGTGATTGCCCGCGTTTTTTTATTGCTTAAATATCTGTTGTTTTGTGCATTTTTATTTGTATAAGATGGGTTGTAACCAGCTCCTTTGTTGTCCGTTTGGATAATCTGGAGTCATTGAAAGTAACTTTTTTGGAAGATACACGTATGACTACTTATTTATCAAAAGAAAAATGATGTTCTACTATTTGCAACCTGATTGTCCTCTGTTGTGTCTCCCAAAGAAGGGAATTTGTATGACTTGGTTAACATTTGATCCTATTTTTGTATGGAAAAATAATTCTGATATGATCGAAAGGTTTTGTATCTTGTGCTTTTCATATTAATTTTGAGCCTTACTGCTTAGATGTAAAGGCTACTGACTGCCTGTATGATCTATCTTTTAGTCATGGATGAATGATGAAGTGGAGCGCGAGATGGATTTGATTGAATCGACCGTGAAAGCTCTTAGGTCACTTAGGTCTTTAATGCCTGCTAAGGAAAGACATGAAAGGTGTGTTTATGAAGTTTAACTTCTGTGTTTCTTTAATTTTATGAGCACATAGATGATTCTAAATTACATGCACTTCTTGTTCTGTATGGTTTTGGTGTTTATCTCAGTTGACATTTTAAACTTCGATGGGAGAAAGAGAGCAAATTCTTACTTGTCTATTACTAAGGAAAAGAAAATCGAGACTTCTTCTTTCTCCCTCCTTAGGATAATCCATGAGAAATCTGTCTCCTTGTACTTTTTTAGTTGGTTAACCGAGTTTTGAACAGTATAACATTTCTGCTAAAAAAATATATATATATTATTCATAATTTTAGAAAACTCATATAATATATTAATATATAAATTATATCTTTGAATCTAACTTAGCAACCAACTTCCAAGAGTATGACTTTCATGCGACTGTAAATATTTATCTTTCTCCCTTTCAGATGCCGTTGGAATCCCCATCATTCAATTGATCCTCAATATCAGTAATATTATGTTTTCCTATCAAGCAATGCATTTTTACAAATAATTAATTAAGACATTTATGCTATGTTAAAAACTTAATTTTGTTTGCTTTTTGGACATATATATATATATATGCACACGCGCACGCGTGCACACACACACACACACGTAGGCGTGAGCGCGCGCTCATACACACGTACATATATTGTATATACACATGTATGGTCGGTTTAGGTAACCACTAGGTTGACAATCGGTTAACCGAAATCAAACTAAAACCCGAATAAGAAAATTTATTACAGCCCAAAATTAAACCGAACGATCTAGTATCCTAGTTTTTGGTTTAGTTACGCTTCTCCTCAGGAATGCACCCTTTACTTTAGGCGAGTTCCTAATTCAGTCATTTTAGGGGGGCTTTCCATCCGCTGTTGAAGAAAGAATCTCACTTTACGGGTTAGCGGATCAACTGTTTTTTTGAACATCCCTGGCTGCTGCTGTTGTCAAAGGAATCTTTTAGATTATAGTTTCAATTTGGATAAATTAAATGCTGGAGTTCAACTCACTTTGGAATTTAATAATATGGTTGCTGTGGTTTGATTTTGATTTCAACTAGGAAATTGAAATGGCTTGATAAAAAGTTACTGAAATTCTTGATTAGCTGATGTCTCAAGTACTTCATATTGCCAACATGTGCTATCTATAGTTACCACAAATAAACATATCGGTATCTGTTATGGCCGTATTGATATCAAATGTATCGGACAATATATATCAATATCAGATATATCAAAATAATTTTTTTTTTGAAAATCATGCTGATAAGGCCGTATCGGCCGAATTTTGAATATTAGACAATATATTATGCTATATAGGTGATGCAACAACATCTTGTAATATATCGTCTATATGGTAGCATTTTACGATACTGTCAAGGTATCGAAAAATATTAATGTCAGAGACACTGAACTTGCTGCTTTAGCAAAAAAACTAGCCCGCCTCTTTTATTTGCATGAGGTCACTTAGTTGTTGTGGCAAGCTGTTAATGTCACTTCTATCTTGCAGGAGGGAAGACATAATTGAAGGAATCGCCAAACGCTATAACAACAAACTTTGGATAACTTTGGGTAAAAGAAAGAAGTGGTAGTTTACTCTTGGGGGACATTACCTATAGAAGTGCATTATTGAGTGCATTGATGTTCCCTCTTTCCCAGAGATGAAAATATTGGCAAATATGTATTGGTATCGGACCCTCGGACATAGATATCCCCCGATATTATGGCGACATCTCGATATGTTTCCGTATTGATGCTATATTGCGTTATATCAGTTGATACGGTTTTATCAGTTGATGATTTTCATGAATTTTTTTTCCTTCCAATTTATCCGATACCGATACATATTATTCTATATATCTGATGCCGATAAGTCTTTGACCAATACCGACACCCATGCTCTATCCTTATCGAAATGCCTTGTTTGAAAAATTATCAAGTTATACTTGGGGTTTCTGAGATAGGCTAAATAAAGTGTTGGTACCAATTCTCTTCACCCATCTGAGTAAGGGATAGAATACTCGCTCTCTGTGCCATTGCAACTCGTGATTACTTACTTAAAGATGGCGTTTGATGCTCTTCTGTTTCGTATTTATTGTTGTAACGTGATGGTGACATTTGATTTGAAGAAGCATCATTCATTTGCGAATGATGATATGTGACATGTCGACTTCTAGGCACTTTTGGTAAATTGATGATTAAAGATGATTAAAGCATCTTTCAGTTGTCATTCTTTTTCTTTTTACTTTTTAAACGGTCCATGTATTATTATTTTCAGGCGGGAAGCTTTTGCTCTCTGTCGGACGGACAGGATTTTGGAGATTATCAAGAGTCATGATTTAGAGATTTCAACCCTCGCGACTCTTTCTTCCTTGAAGGTATGTCATCTAAATTACTGCAATCCGCTTGTTTACTTTTCTTAGTTCTCAATTATATGCTCTATTTTCTACTGTTACTAGGATTTGGTGGTCTATGCATTCTATTTTACCATTCTTACTTAAGTAGACTTGTTAATTCAAGATCGGCATAGTGGTTGCTGTAGTTGGTGTGAGTTTGAAACACTTTACAAGGCCCTTCAATAGCTATTGATCTAGTATCTTTTTGGCAACCTGGGCACGGTTAAAAAATGGTTTAGTAGTTCAATATTCGTTTCTAACTTATGTTGACTACAATATAAATTTAAAATGCTTTTTAAATTGATTGTAATAACTTGTAAGATAATTCATTAAAGATTTTTTTGGGGCTGGCTTGAGCTCTTTCGATAATTATAAAAACACAACTTTAATGAGCTTTATAAAATGCTTTGACAAAAGCTCATACTATCCTCAAGCTCTGACAAAAGCTTAAATATTGGAGTTTGGAAATGTTGAAATACTGCTTGCCTAGTTCACACTTTGAATTGTCGTCCCCAAATGATCGACATTAATGGAGAAAGTAGGAAAAAAACTCATCGTCAAGCAATTTTAAGGCAAGACATGAGCACCTATATATGATGTTTCTTGATTTGGAGTAGAAATCCTCTGGAAAATTCAAGAGAATGAAGTAGTTTCTATTTCATAAATGCAATAGATAGGAGAGCGCATTGATTCTGTAACACTTGTATGAAGAGTTGGCTTTGAGCTAGTATTTGTTTGCCTTGGTCAGAAGGATGAAGTCATTGGCTCGTGGATGAAGGCATATTGAATAATACATATAAATATCAGATATATTATAATAAAAAGATTTCTTGGAATCGAAAGCTGGCATGAACTTATCAACCAATATATTGTCAATACAACATCATATCACAATATTATCGCGGCCGCGTGTGATTATGTGAACCATATTTACGTCGATGCACTAACCTCATCTATGATAATGTGCCATACACTGTAGATGTGGCGCAGGTGGATGAGGCAAGGGAAGTTCGGGCATCATTTGAAGAAGTTTTTATTTCATCCTTAGGAAAGAAA
The DNA here is from genome assembly GCA_028571085.2 of Nepenthes alata. Taxonomy (NCBI): domain Eukaryota; kingdom Viridiplantae; phylum Streptophyta; class Magnoliopsida; order Caryophyllales; family Nepenthaceae; genus Nepenthes; species Nepenthes alata. The sequence continues at coordinate 1,277 of JAOVVI020000772.1, read as the reverse complement.
AATTCCAATCTCAGGCCAACAAATCTTAGTCAAACTTATTTCATATTTAGTTGTTATCAATTTTAGTATCATTAATTGTCACTAACTTGATAGGATATCTAGTTTTCAGATAATCCTAGCTAGGCCATCTATAAGCATCCTTATAATGCATGGAAGAAAATATCAGTATTGATTTCAGGATCAGTATTGATTTTAGTATGCATGGAAGAAAAGAATTTTCTATGAGTTATAAGTTGATAGGAAAATATTAGCTAATATATTATGATTTTGTCGTGGTATCCGAAATATTGGTATCAGCTAGGTGGGATACTGATATATATCGGCTAATATATCGAATATCGGTTAATATTTCATTCTATGAGTATCCTAGAAGACCAGGTTGAGTATCCTACTATTTTACGGGGCAGAAGAATCCGGCTATGGGCTGGTATATCTGGGACACAGTAATACACTTTTGAGGAATATTTAGGTGACATCTTTTAGACACCAATAAGATACTCTCGGAAAATGACATGACACGAATCCATCCATTTATTATTGTATTTATTTATTATTACGAATGGGTAGGTAAGATATTATGTCATCAAGTCTGTGATTACTTTTAGATTACATTTTTTTTTTTCATTTGTTGTGTTACTTCATGTATCAGGTGGTGAGATTTTTGGTTGATTTTTTAGGTTTTGAATGAGAATGATGCTGCTCCGGCTGGATGTGCGGTCGCTGTTGTGAATGAAAATCTTTCTGTTTATCTCAAGGTTAAAGAGGCAATTAACCCTGAAGTAGAACGTGAAAAACTGAGGAAGAAGATGGAGGAGTTACGCAGGTGAGTACTTCTTTCCCTTTCGGTACTATCCCTAAGCCATTACGGGCAATTTATTTGCGACCAGTCGGTATCTCATCCAATTTATTGGTATCGATGTCACTTATCGGTATAAAAGATATCAAATAATACATATCGATATCGGATCTATTAGAAAAACTCTTGCCCAAATCAACTGCCGGAGTGCCTTGCATTCGGTAATAGACCCTTAATGGGACCTGGGGATCCCCATTAAAGGTACTAGGCCGAGGTCCCAGGTTTGGACCTAGAAGAAGGGTTGCATGTCATACTGCAACTTCGGTTCTGTACCCTATACAAGTACTTAATGGAAATGAGAAGTCCTCACTCAGGTAAGGATGTTACTTAATTCAGGGTCTTACAAAAACTCTTGCCCAAATCAACTGCCGGAGTGCCTTGCATTCGGTAATAGACCCTTAATGGGACCTGGGGATCCCCA
>JAOVVI020000771.1:13834-28313 GCA_028571085.2 Nepenthes alata | reverse complement strand
TTATATTTTTTTGTTTCTCTTATTTCTCACTAGGCGTAAATTTTTATGTACACGTGTTCTATCTCGGTGGTGTCTGAACCCGTGATTCACTTGTATTTATTTACTTTCTGAGTTTTGTCACGGAATTATCAAAGTGGGAGATTGTTAGAGACATTTGTCTAATTGGTATATTCTATGACCATATGTACTAGTGTATCGATGTCGGGTTGTGGGTTGTCGAGTTACAGTCCATTTTATCCGTTCCGCACTCCAGTCGTTTGAACCCGTCCAAAGCCTCTGCGCTCGCCATGTACTCGATACCCGGTCGAACCTAAAAAATAGAGTGGTCCCCGCTTGCCGTGCGCTCGATACCCGCTCGAGCCCAAAAACCAGAATGGTGCCCGCTCGCTGTGCGCTCGCCGCACGCTCGATCTGCGTTTGAGTACCGGTGCGACGGGCAAGTTTTTAATTGAAAATTCTGAGTCATCTATAAATACTTGACTTATATTTTTGAAACCCTAAGGACTCTTGACAGATTATTTTCGTGCCCCACTTTAAGAAGAAAATTGTTCATGCCTCATTGATATCGCTTCTCTTGAGAAAATCAAAAGCTACGAGATTGATCTTCATGTTCTAAGAAGTTTTCTCTTCACCTTTTATTAACCATTTAAACACATCCTTCTGCCTTCGTTGGAGACGTCGGTGCGTTGAAGAAGGAGATCTGATCGTGTTCGGTAATTCAAGTGGTCCAAGATGGAAGATTGACGTGAAGACCGGAAGGTGTCCGGTTCCGTTACCGTGGGCAAATCGAAGGAGTTTCTTGGTAGGGATCATAAGTTGGGAGTAAGTCGGCTAAGTTAGCGCGTCGTTACCACCCGGGCTGTAAGTTGATTTTCATAGTGCATTACTTCCCTAGCCGTTGAAGCCCATAGGGTTTTTCTCGTGTACCGTGGGTAACGAGTTGTGACGGACCGGATTATTTTTCCAATAAATAACCTCCGCCAATGGCAACACAAACTAAAGCCCATAATTAACCTATGGACTCTACAGAAATTTTGGCAGAGTTTCCTCTGCAACTGGACGAAGAATCAAAGGTACAACCTGTTAAATAGATCCTGTACTAGCATACAACTAACAAGAGGCTTAACACAAAGCCTACAACACACCACACAGAATCACAACATCTGCCATATCATCCATGGCTCAAATACAGTACTCCTACTCTACCGTATTAGATTTAGAGAGATGCCATTTAAAAGAAACAACGATTAAAATATCAACATAAATGCGGAAGTACAACTAAATCATCAATCCTGCGGAAGCATAACAAACCATACTAAAACAATAAGCCACATCCATCCAGTGGTTGTTTACATTCCATTACAACGCTATGACCAAATCTTAAATGCACTCGTCGACCAACTAACCTCTTCAGCAAGCCTCTCCTTACTCTAACTATCTGGCGCCGGCTAAGTGTTCTCATCTCAGCAGTATGAACCCGAACTCTTCCTTGATTTTTCTTTCGATAACAAACCTCATTCGTTTCATAGGATTAGTATTAATCATTAACATACTAATCACCTCATCATTATCAAATTTTTAAATCCGAAACCTCACATGAGTTTTCCCTTCGTCACCAAAAATCGTGTCTTTTTATTATTGGTTATATTCGTATATACTTTGCATGCTTGTTACCACAATTAGTATCAAGAAATAAATATTCTTTACGTGTATTTGATATTTATTTTTACTGCTTACGCTATTTTTATCTGGGTCAAAACTTGATTGTTTACATTAACACAAAAAGTGTTTTTTCAACAATTAATTGAAGTCAAAAGATTCCCATTATATGAATATGGAGGGTGTCATTTGGCTCCCGCCTAATTGTTCTTTTAATGGGGCAATTAAGGGATATTTAAGGAAGCATTTAAGTTTTCTTTGCACCTGTTGTATAGTTAACGTTTAACCCATAAAATTTCTTAAGCAACAATAAGTGAGATACAATAGTATGTGTAACTAATTAGGTTCAATATTAAATTGGTAGTAAAAAAAAAAATTATGGAATCCCATTCAGCTGACTAGAACATCTTTGTACTTATAAATAAGTTAAATACATTTAATTCCTTGTAAATAGTTTTTCATTGTAATTACTTTAAGAGATTATATAGATCATGAGTGACACTTAGTAGAATATCATGATCGCCTAGGTGAGGTGAATAAATAACCATCGTTTGTTAAATCTTTCCATAAAAGTTAACATACAAATTTAATCCTTCCAATATCCTATATCTCAAACAAATTTAGGGTATGAAAAAATGTCAACTCCTATTTAATTTGTTTATCTTATATTATTGATATTGAATAAATGATAAAATTAGAAACTCCTTTCTAATTTATAAGTCACCTTAGGTAAGGATTTATGAATCATTGATTCGATTAATCACAAGGGACCTCTCTCCTTTTGTTAAGAGTAATGGATCCTTTATTAATCATCATTCTACTTCCACGTATTTTTCTTTGCACCTAGTAATTGCTTCGGTGTATCTAATTATTGATTATATATTAGTAATATCAAATTACAATTAGTAATACTAAAGTACAATTAGACATATCAAAGTACAATTGCATGCACATGAGATGTTAAGGTGTCTCAACTCAAAGGATTATTTGTACAACCTTTATATAAGTACTCTTGTTTGACATGCAGCAAAACTTCCATACAATAGTCCTTGTTTTGGGCTAATTTAGTAAACTCATTCTTTAATGAGTACATACACATTTATCCTTATATCAGCTACTCATGTAGCCATGAGTTTAGTCACCCCCTTTAACAGTCTGACATAATGTATACTGATTTATTTAGATCATTAATATATTATCTTAATGATTCTATAACTAGGAATATCTAAATTTTGAGCTTTCAAGTAACCAGAATTCAAAAGTATGATCTCATCATAATTCTGTAATTGTATTGTTCAAATCTTGGATTTTATCATGTAAGTAATCAAAATTAACATGATAAATATAGATTCATTTTAATAGTAATTAAATAAGATTGCACATAAATAATAGCTCATTGCATTCCATATGATTGGCTAGTAGGATGTACTATCTATAACACTATGAACCTAGACCCATAAGGGAAGTGAGTTGGTGTTCTAATTGAGGAGGTGATAGCAATGCCATAGGCTTCTATCATCCAGAATCCAATATTGTCTATGGGACCATTCAATTGGTTCTGATTCTCAAATGTGCTTGTGGAGGTATATGGTTCAATGATTTTGTATGGTTTTTGTGGTTTTCCACCCTTTTAGGTTTATCAGCCCCAAAAGAATTTGAGTTCAATTTCTTTATCACTTTTATATCTGCTATTAATTCAATATTCACTTTTGTTATGTAAAATATTTTACTTTTATCTTTTTCTATCTATAAAATCTGATCTGGAATCTTTATGGTATTGAAAATTAAGCTTGGGGCAATCTGTATTCAATTTGACCATAGAATTATGTCGCAATATGTAGCCCTAGTTTTTCATAATATTTTGGAAAAGACTGTTCTTATTTTGGTTGAGGCACTATGCCCTTCCTGTGGTTTATCATCAGACCTTAGTTTACGCTTCAGTGGGATTGTAGTTGGGCCTCTGTTTGGGTTGTGCTCTCTTTGTGATACCCTTATGGTTGGGACACAATTTAACCTATGTGGCCTAAGTAGTAGGTGTTGTATGTGATATGAGATTGGAGTCTTAACTCCATTATTTTTTGGGGGGACATGAATTGTTTCTTAAGCTTTCTGCATCATCAGTTAAGGTAGTTAATTATTTCTGTGTTTTTATGGTAGTGGATGGTCACTTATGGTAATTCATGGTTTAACCCTCAGCTCATTGCATGTTGTGAACCAACACACTAGAGTTGGTGGCTAGGAAGCATGGACATGTCCTCAAGTTTGGGTGTTGTCGTTTGACATACATCGAACACCAACATTCTCTGACATGTGATGCTCTTTGATGTGTGTCAGGCATTTATGCCGTGTGCTAGAATGTTTATTTTGTTTAAATTCCGACATGCTGAGACACTTTCAAACATTTTAAGGAATGCCTAGGACATATTCTACACAAATACAAGAAAATGGGGTATATATTAGTGACATACTTGAAACATGGTTGGGATATTTTTTTTTAATATTCAAAACAAGAAAATTGAGCATTTGGCAAAGATTAAATGAGTATTGAGACTACTTACTATTTAGCAGAAAAATTCAAAACATAAGGCTGGGGTGAGAGAAGTAATCCCGAATAGTTTCCATACACAATCAATCAAAGAGAGAGAAGCATCTAAAAGAGTAAAGAAGGTACTGAAAGTGAGGTGAATTAATGGGGGTGGCTGATTTATATTTGTTACTTGCCTAACTTTTTGTTTGTTCTCTTGTGATAAATTTGCTCCCCTGCTTGTTCTGTTGGAGACCTAGCTTCATTTATTATCTCTTCTATTTTGTTTTAAAATTTTGTGAATGCTCTAGCTATATGGATGTTGAATCATTGCTGTGCTAATTATATCCTAGCTTTGTTGATGTATCACTCTTAGAATACTTTCCTATCTGTGTTTGTTTTTGCCCTAGCTCTCTAATTTTCTTTGGCTGGAAAATGGGCTCTAAGTGCATCATATGCCCAAGCTCTCTCTGTTGAATTATGGCAAGGAGATGGGTTGGCTGGTTTCCTCATTTATATTTTTTTGGTTGAATAGTGACAAACCCGATTGTGTGTTTGTTTTGGGTTCCCCACTTTTCTCTTGTTGTGAATGATAACATTTACATCTTCCCTGAATTTTCCTGCCTCTTTTTTCTCTAATAAATTGATCATTTAGATGTTTTTTTCTTAGATATAAATATCTCTGGGCAATTGGAAAATGAAAAGCGAAGCATTGATTGCTAATTAGTGTTTAATATCGTTATTTGATCAATTAAATTGCCAGACTATAAGAAATTGTGAATTTTAGTTGTAGAGTCCTTAATGTGTCTTGTCCTACTTTTTAGAAAAATAGTGTGCTGTGTAGTTGATGTGTCTATCTCCTGCATCTTGTCCATTTCGATGCTTCAAGGTTGGGACTGGGTTGTAAGTTGTAGCACTAGTTTTCTAAAAGAAATATTCAGTCTTATCATTCTTTATATTCATCTCTGTCTTCTTCACTATGCTTGCAATTTTTTTATTGATGGTCTCCTTGAATGGCCAGAACTATCTTATGAGATTTGTCATATTCTATGTTGGAAGCATGGATTAAAATATTGATATAGGTATTAGTCTTGGCTCTATCAAGTGGTATATATGTATATATTGGGCGATATACGTGTTGGTATCAAACGTTGAGGATGTAAATGTTTTGTTCTTGTGGTCACATAAAAATGAGTTATGTACTGAATTTTGATTATCTTTTATCACATATTAAGGTATTTGAAAAGCTTTAGTCAATTTTATCAAAATTAAGTTTGATATCCTTCTAGGTTATTGAAAAAATAATCAAAAACTTTTGATCTATGAATGTTTCTTACCTTAGCATAATACATGGATTTGGACTTCTTTGAATATTTTGGTATGACATGTTGATCTATGCTTCCGAGAAGCAAAGCAAAGCAAAAAAAAAAAAAAGGCCGATATATATATGTTGTATAAACTAATATTTGGAATATCAGTTGATACATTATAGTATACTACTTACAGAGGCATATCACAATAAGTTTTGTGTATCAGGACCTCATAATACTATTATACATCAACCAATATTTTGAACCATGTTTTGAAGTGATTTAATAAATCATGTTTTAAGTATAGTCCTGCAGTGATCTGTTACTAGGGGATTTTTGTTCAGTTTGCTCCTTCACTTTGATGTATTGTCCATGATTTGATTGGTTTCTTCCCCTCCTCTTGGTCTATAATTGATGTACCCCATGCTCATAGTTATATTAACTTGAAATTTGCTTGACTATGGTAGTTGGACGGTCAGCGCATCTGCTTTTAAAGGTACGTCTTGTTGAATATTAGGCAACTGGTATGTGTATATCCTTCCATCTCACACTGTTCTCCTTCATTGACTTTTTTGGTTGTGTGGCAGACAATGTCTGAGATCAGTAAAGAAAATAAAAATGCCCAACTGAAAGCTTTTGTGGTAGACTTGTCATCTTTCTCATCTATTATGAAGTTCAAATCCTCCTTTCGGCAGTGGCTGTCGGACATGGGTATGCATTCTTCGGTTCAAATCTTGATCAACAATGCTGGGATACTGGGAACATCATTTAGGAACACCGCTGATGGCCTCGATGAGTAATTTTCTTACCTTTACCACCCCTCAACCCACCCCATCACAGTTTTCTTGAGAGACGTGATTATGTTTTCAGTTGAAATACTCATTTCATAAAGCTATTCCCCAACTTTGCCTAGTGTTCTACCATCCTGTCCTGAGCTATATAGACCTGTGTGTTTGCTGGTACTAGCAGTGTCATTCATGGAGACCCTGTTCCCATTGTAACTATGACCATTTTACATGCATGATTCTAACTTTGCCCTTTTCATTTCCCAACAAGGGGAGGTGAAGGTGGGGATCCTGAAGCTGTATTTTGTGTAATGGGCATTGGGTATAATTTTGTCATCTTTGTGATGTAGGGAAGGGGAAGAGTAGGAGAGGGAAAGGAGAAATTAGGGTAGGGGGAGAAACAGAAGGAGAACAGGGGGAGGATAAGGAGAAACCAGGGGAGAGAGAAAAGTAGAGACCAAGAGAGAGGAGAAAGATCACAATCAATTAAGTTTCATTCAATTCATCAACTCTAATTTGATGTAAAGAAGGTAAAAAGTAGAGAAGAGAGACAGAGGGTAAGAGACAATAATAGAGATTAGAGGGGTAGAGATAACAAGAGAAGAAACCAAGGGGGAGAGGGGGAAGGAAGTCACAATTATTCAATTGTATTTAATTTCTCAAAATATCATTCATCTCTTCATTCATTTTCCTTAAACAATAGAAGTGGGGTCCTTATTTAGAGAACCCAAAATTTAGACTAAGTCGGAAAGAAATATAATTTCCTAAATAAATATGACTTAAGTTCCTAAAATAAAAGAAAATCTCAATCAAATAAAAGCCAATAAAATAAAATCGTAGTATAATAAGAGCAAATAAAATCTTAATTTTTCAAATAAAATAAAATTAAAGGGAATCAAAATAAATCTCTTTTAATTTGGCATAGTTTGGATGCTCGCATCACTTTGAGTATATTGTACTTTGTTAAGAAATTGCAGACAAGATCTTTGTAATAAAAGATAGGTCCAGTTAATCCCGATGTTTTTAGTTTGCACAAAAAAACACATTGAATCTCTATTCGGCATGAGCAAGGAGAAATGGAGGTGTCCCAATATTCTTAATGCCCCAGCATTCAAATTCAGGTTTCCCCTCCTTTGACGTAAGAAATTATAATTCTGGCCAATACTGAGGTTAGAAAGGTTGTTCTTAATGTTAATAAAACCATGGATATATATCTCTCCTTAGTTAAGACCAGTAGTGGTATTCTTTCAACGTGAGGGGTCTTCTTGATATGGGCCCAAATGTTGTGGATCATTGCAGTTTGCGGCCCTTGGGCAAAATAATAATAAAAAAAATATAATTGGAAACTCTGACTGTATTTCAGTTTTTTGTTCCCTGCTGTCTTTTTCGAGATTTTGGATTTTATGTCATAATTACAGCATTTGCTCTCTTTTTCTTTTCATCTTGGCTCAATTTTTCATTTATGCTAAAAATTCTTATGATGAACTGCAAAGTTATTATTTTGATTGGTATTTTGCATGAACTCCACTATACTTTGTAATGATCATTACTTCAAAGAAATTCCATATTTTAGTACCAGTTACCTGGACAACAAGTCAATGTCTCTCCTTTTATGAAATGGAGCTTGTGACTTCAAATCCCCATAGCTGACCAAGATTGCATCTCTCTAGAAAGGGAAAGATAAATAAGTACAAACCCCTAGTTTCTGTAATTGCTGCAGTTGTTTGCTGAAAAACTTTCCTGGGTTTTCTAGGATGATGGTAACAAATTACATTGGTGCATTCTGTCTGACGAAAGTCTTATTACCATTCCTCATGGACAGCACTGTTCCATCACGAGTAGTTAATGTCACATCTTTTACCCATCGACATGGTAAGGAGTTATTTTCTCTCTGTTGATGTTTGGGTAAAATTATGAGCTTGTTTTGATTCTTCATACATATATTACAAATGTGTAAAAAGGAAAAGGGGCCTTTTTTTTTTACCTCAGCAAAATCAGAACACCTGCAAACTATGTTCCTTTTTTTTGTTGGATAGGTAATAGACTAGTTATAGCTCTTGCATAATGTACCTAGTCCTAGTTATTTGCTTCTGCAAAGAACAAGTTTAAGATTAGGTTGCTCCATTGTACTTTGGAGGTCATAGGCTCTAATTAGGGAAACAACCTCTTTTCAATTTAAGGTTTAGGTTGTGTATATTTGACCAATCCCAAACTGTGTAATATGGAAACTTTGTATGCAAAGTTGCTTTTTCTAGTGCATCAGAATGCAGTGAATTGGCACCTGACATGTGACCTTGAAAAGATTATCCAAATTTGGAATAGTTTTATCAATTTGGTGTAATATTGGATGACATTTGCAGAACAATTCTGCATGCAAAGGAATTCTTTCTAAGTTCTAGTGCTAAATAAAAAGGAGATGGTGGGCCACCATCATGGGGGTTCGCTTTTTGTTTGGTTAAACTGTTTTTCTAATGGAACTTATTGCCTAAAAAAACAACTGGTTACTAAGACATTGAATCATTAAGTTGTTTGCACTTTGTTCCGTTAACTAGTCTTTTGCTCCAGTGAATGACATGCAGGTGGTCAAGGACCTCATTACTGGAAAGTCTTTTTCAAAATTAAAGAAATATCCATTTGCTCGTATATATGAATATTCCAAATGTAAGTCTTATTTCACCTGCGAATTCATTCATTCAACCTTCATGATTATCTATCTCATAATAGTGTTTCTCTTGCTGTTGTTTGCAGTATGCCTAATACTGTTCACCTATGAGCTTCATCGACAATTTAACACAACAGATAAAACTTGCCAGGTGTCTGTCATGTGAGTGTGTCTATATACATTTATCTAGGTGCAGTTTCATATGTACTCTAAGTGTTGGTTGTGTGGGAATTCTTGCTCCCATTGAACCATTTGTATCTTAGGACGTTGAATGAATTTATAGAATCTTACTATTTAGTAGTGATGAAATTTATGTATTCAAGCAATCATATAAAATAATTTGATATTAAGATAAATCCCATGATGGAACCTTGGGCCTTCTTTGTTCTACAACACACCACCTTGATCAATACATGTTCCATGTTTTTTGCATGATGTTGCTGGTGATGACCTTTCTAACAAGATTTCTTGAAGTATTAGGTATAGAAAGTGCTAATTTTTGCGTGACTAAATTTCCCTTCAAATGAGGTTAGCAGATAAGAGGAAGACGAATACAAAACGTAAACAAAGACTTGGATGAGCTCCCTGACTATATTGAAAGAGCAGTAGCTTAATCCATTCAAGTTTATGAGTCAATGTCATTGGGCAGCATCAGCTGGAGCTGATGCCAATGCTATGAGACATTGAGAATGATGGTGAAAAAGATGGAATTGATGAAGACAGCAGTCACAAGGTGGGTGAAGACAGAAGAGAAGTTTCCAGTAAGTGGTGATAAGGTTAATGAACTTTCTAAAATATGCAAGGTTCAAACACTCAATTCAGAAATTATCTGCTCTTCTCTCAACTCTTGAAGCTATCAGGGATTGTAGCTTCTATCTGACAAAAAATGAAGAAGAAATGACTAAATTATAACCTGAATAGATATTGATTTGGGAACGGATCCCAAATTGAATTTCCAATGAGGTAGATATTCAAGGTTCTGGTAGCTATATTTTGAATGCAAAACTGAAGAATTTTAAACTCTGCTTGAAGAAATAGAATTATAGATTTGGTGGCATGCCTTCTAGAATTAAATAGTTTCGCAGACAAAGTGACTGATTGTTGTCCCTTAAAGAGCAGAGGATACCTTGCAAATAGAGGAAAGGAAAGACAGCCTGAATTCTCCAAAGAGATTGAGATACTCTTGCTTTTAGAAAATATTCATGGAGGCAAAAATCTAGGGAGATATGAATAGGAATGTATCAAAACCCTAATTTTTATTGAGTGCTTATGAGAGAAAAATATTGAGATGTTTATGATTCTGTTTCCTTTTTTATTCAAGAAAACGAGGGTACTTGAGTGGGAAAATTTGCTGTTTTAAAGGTATCCAATTGCTCCTGTTGTTATCAGGCTTAGGGTGAATTACCTGCATTTTGAGGATATCATATGAGGATCTATCATTCCTGCAGGGAAATCACTGAAATTTGGGTCTTAAGTGTGTTAAAGGCTATTGGCAGTGACAAGATCTGGGATGCGACAGACTTACATTAATTTTTCCAACTAAACTAGGCAACTGTTACGGAAGATGTGCTCCGCTGATTTTCATTACTTAAGAGTTGTTTCGTCATTAATGCAACTTTTACTGAATTAATGCTTTGTGATTGTTGTACTGTACTAAATGCAACTTTCATTACATTGACTCTGGAGAAGCCAAAAGCTCTGAATATTAAGTGTCTTATACAAATTGCTTGTCAAAGTATTAAGGGGAAGGCTTTAGCTAGTGGGCAAATGTTTTAGCAGACTCGCATGGAAGGAGGCAAATTTTGATGCTTTGCTCCTGGCTAATGAAAGCAATAGTGCAAGATTGAAATCTGGGCAGCTCTTGTGATTGGGCTTTCTTTGTTTCTATTGAGAAGTATGGAATTAGGTGGAAGATGGTTCAGGGGATGTGATGGTGTCTCTCAATTCCAACATTTTCCATCATCATTGACTGTGAAGTGTAAACTGAAAAAAAAAATAAAAATCCTTGGATCTTGTAGGACACTTGGACAAGGTGATCCACCTTCATCCTTGCTTTTCATTGCTAATGCAGAAATTCACAGTATGCTTATTTAAGAAGCTGTTCAAACAGGCTTCTTGAAAGGAGTTTCATGAGTGTCATCTGGAAATGAAGTTTTCATTTCTTGCTTTTTTGGTTAACTTCTCTTTGTGATGATTTCATTTGAAGGTCATTCTACTGTTGAGGATTAAGGATTTAGGCTGGATATAATTTGAGTTCTGACCGGCACCCCAGAAAATTTATAAGATGTGGAATGCTTCTGCCTACAGCAGGTTGCTTCGTTGAAGATGTGCTGCTGCTGTTTTGGAGTTCCTTACCTGAAGTGTGCAATTTGGAATGCTTGAAAGCTGCTGGTCTTTTGTTTGTGGGTATTCTTTGGTCTGGTTCTGGCCTTGTAAGTTTTTAGTTGGGCTTTCTGCTGTGTGTCTTTGCATCTTTTGATGTGTTTTCCCTTGTGGAGGAGGTTGGATTTTCTCGTTTTGGTACCTTTAAGTTGTTGGTCTTTGCTCAAGATATGCCCTAACACCGATCTCCTCAATTTAGTCTCAAGGTATGCCTTAGGCTAAGTTTACTTTGCTAAGTTTTTGTTGTACATTCTTTCTTTTCACAGTTGATGGTTGCAAACAATGCATTAATTTCCAAAGCATAGATGAGCTGAATCAGGGTGGGTCCCTAAGCTGTCGAAGCTGTTTCAGACCCTTTCTGAATCTGAATTTATTATGGTTAGTCGGTTGTGAACTGATTAGTCAACTGCTCGCAATTGATGCAAAAGCTGCCTGCTCAGCTGGAGTTTTGGTTCATCTCTTAAACCAATTTGTACAGTAGTGCTTTTGTGTGGGAACCAGTTCTGGAAAATTTTGAGTTGAAACTTCCTCTATTGTGGGAACAATATCTTTCGAATGTGATAAATTACTACTTACTAATCTCACAAATGCTTTGTGTTTATGTATGTACATACGTACGTATGTATCCTCAATTGCTGGTTTTTATAGGGGAAAATTGTGTTCAACAGTTTTCATGCGGATACATGGTTGGGCTTTTAAGTTTCACCTCAATTCAGTTGTTATCACTTTATCCATCAATTAGGGGCTTTGAGTGTGAGAGATTTGGAATCCATTTCTTTGTAGTTCAGAGTGATTCATGCCTGCTTTGGATTTAATCATTTCAGGTTGTTTTCGAACCCATTCAATTACAATTTGATTTCAGGTCGTTTTTTGACCCTATTCAAATACAATTTCGGAGATAATTGCTAGACAAAACATGGTCTTCTTTGCACCATTAATTGATTTAGTATAGGATGTTACATTTTAATTATGACATGATTGCTGGTACAAGGAGTTTGTGTTGGGAGAAGCTCCAAGCTTGTACGGGTTTGCTGCTGATAAGGATGTGATGGCTTCTTACCTGGAATGGTTGGATGACAAACCAACCTGGGATGTGTTTGAGTTCATATCTATCAAAACTAATGGCGAGCTTCATGATTAATTGTTGTTGCTCGTGAATACTGATTTTAATTCATTCTTGACAAATGACTCTGGAAATTCTCATGGAAACCCAAAACTTCCTGCAAAATACTTACTCACGGCTTGTGAAGCTTCCTGGGAATTTATTGACTTAGTAACCTTTGGATAGAGCAAATGCTTCATTTGCTAGACTCATGAAGATTGATAAACCGTTGCAATCTTAGCTGAGATTGAACTCTTCACATAATGGGCAGCAACTTGGCATTTCCCTCAATCAAATTATGTTGACGTAAATATTGATGGAACAGCTTAGGAACGATTTGCAGGTTGCAGCAGCTGGGTGCCTGATCCATGATGCTTTCAGTTCATAGGTTGCCAGCACTCGGAACGTGGGTTTTTGCAATACAATTCAAGCAGAGTTATGGGTAGCTTATTCTGGTTTGAGCCTTGCTTGGGATCCCAATGTTAGGAAGAAATGGATTATATGATTGTTGTCTTGTGGATTATGTGAATTGTCTCAGCCTAATGTCTCCTTTATTTTGTGGAATAAACCAATATTTGGACCGTATTAGTTGGTTTGGCTGCAACATGTATACATGAATAAAATGTTTGTGCAGATTGACCTCTCCAAGTATGTTCAGTACATTGTGATAATTGTTGGACTCCAAGAAAGACGGACACTCTCCCAGGGCTAAATGAAAATGTGCAATACATATTGGACACACCTCGATTGTCACATCCCAATCCTGATCTCCAATTATTACTTGAATAATCCTTAATTAACTTGAGGTAAATTATGTCTGTTTATTGACTGAAAATTCATTTATTTAATCCACCGATCAAAACTCAGAACTTTGTTAGGACTCAAACTAAAAATATCACAAACTAACAAAAGACTTGAAATAAGATATGTCAATTAACAAGATCTAAAATGCCACACTCAAAAGTGATTTCGAATATCGACCATACATGGCCTCAAAACATTTGTAATGAGGAGCATCTAAACTAAAATCAAAGTAATATAAAATCATAATGCAACTGAGCTATTGAAAACTAATTGACACCAACTGATATACCAACATTTTACATCACCATAAGCCGAAAATAACAGAATTTGAATGAGTTAGAACTGATATCAACTATTGTTCTGATTTAACAAATTTCAAAACTAATATCCAAAATCCTAAACTACTTCTGAACAACCATCTCTTCGATCAAATTGCCTGCAAGTATGAGCCCTCTAATTTGAAAGCTTAGTGAAAATCAAAATAAGAGCAAGTTAATTGCTCAACAAGACAATTTTTATAATGGACATATATATATATATATATATATCAAAAACATACCGAAATATGGCATAATTGAAATTGGAAAATAATAACATAATTTTATTAGCATGTTATGCATAGTTTGAAGTTGATAATCGATTTTCTTCTTTAAACTGTGCGGTGCCTAAATTATACTTAATTATACTAAAACTAATAGACTAAAGATCAGTGATAGCCTCACTAACAAATGGGAGAATATTGAAACTAAAGTTATACATGCTTTTACATAACCAAAGGTCATAGCTACTTTTATGACCCGTAGGTGGACTGTCATACATATAATTCTGTAAATGGGGCTGAACGCCGCTTTTAATCAGCGGATGATATATTTCGTGTCAACTTTCACTATAATATATTCGGACGTGTCATAATATATTTCGTCAATTTTCTACAATGGCTCGTATATAATTAAATTGAAAACTCTTCTCAAATGCGAATACAATATTTATATTTTTTCATATCGAAGAAAATATCATTACCATCAATCTATGTAGAGTTTTTCTTTATCTTTTGTTCAAATTGATGATATGCAGGAACACATAAACATGAAGGAACATTTTGTATGTGTTTTGTTAAAACATGCAATAAGTGTATTGTAAAATTTACAACATGTAGAGAATTTAAGATACATATTAAAGCATGCATAAGTTATAATCTCAAAAAATTACTATAATTCAGTAAATTTAATACAATTTTCTCAATTTATTTTA